>WEKX01010122.1:5007-20063 GCA_013390025.1 Pitta sordida | reverse complement strand
GTGATTCTGTGATTCTGTGACCCTAGTCCAGGAAGACTTTGGCTTGAAAATATCAGCTTTAGACTCTTACGCTCAGAAAGCTTCATCAGAGGTGTGCATGGTGATATGGTGTCAGTCTTATGAAGCTATTTAAATTAAAAACCACATGAAATATCATATGACAAAAATAGAAGCACACGGTAACACACGTTTGATAACAAAGTACCATAAAGTATAATTTGTCTAAAAAAAAAAGTTAACTTTTGGTTGTAAAATTTTATGATGCCCTTCCCTATTTATTTTACATAATAACAGCATTAAGAAAAATTGATATATGATCAAAAATTATTAAAATACATTTATATACTGATGTCATGAGTACGCACACAAATGCAGTGCAGTGGAGTTTGACTTTTCTACCAGGTGAGATGAAGAGGCCTAGATTTCCTGGTCTAACAGCAACATTGTTGATGAAAACACAGTAAAATGGACTGAGAAGCATATTCACCTTTCCAAATTTCTGGAGGCAGTAAAAGGAAGGTGTAGTGAGGCTGAAGTTGGTCCCTTCTGTCAGATAATAAGGGACCGGGCAAGAGGAAATGCCCTCAAGTTGCACAAGGGGAAGTTTAGATTAGATACTAGGAAAAATTTCTTCACTGAAAGGGCAGCAAGGCATTGAAAAAATATACTAAAGGAACTGGTGCAATCATCAGCCCTGGAAATGTTGAAAAACCTGTGGACATGAAACTTGAGGATATGGTTTAGTGGTAAACATAACAGTGTTGGGTAACAGTTAAACTTGTTGATCTTGGAGGTCTTTTCCAACTGTTTTAGTTTTTTTGTGTCTGGGTTCCTGGTAGCGGGGGAACTACGGGGGAGGCTTTTCTTCAAGAAGTTGCTGGAAGCCTCCCTCATAGAGGGAGCCAATTTCAGCCAGCTCTTGGCTGGACCTGCAGCTAGCCAAGGCCAAGCCAATCAGAAGTGATACAGACGCCTCTGTGAGAAGATATTTAAGAAAGAAGAAAAAAAGTTAGGTGGGTGACAATCATGGCTGACAGAGACGAGCAGCGAGGAGATGTAACAGCAATGCAGACACCAAGGCCAGGGTGGAAGGAGGGGGAGGAGGTGCTCCAGGCACTAGAGGTATGCTCTCCCTGCAGCCCATGGTGAAGGCTATGGTGAAGCAGGCTGTCGCCCAGCAGCCCATGGAAAGCTCACAGGGATGCAGAGGTCCACTTTTAGAGTGTGGAGGAGCCCACACTAAGTGGGTGGATGCTGGAAGGAGGTTGCANGAGTTTCTGCTGGTGCCTCGGTAAGGGACCCACATTGAAGCAGAATTTATTGAAAGACTGCTTCCTGTGGAGTGACCCATGGGGCAGCAGTGTTTTGAAGAACTGTTGCCCCTGGGATGGACTCACGCTAGAGAGAGTCATGAAGGACGTCCTCCCATGGGAGGGACCCCCTGAGATGCAGGGAAGAATGGCATTCTCCCCTGAACAGCAGCAGAGAACAACAACTGATTGTGACTTCCACTCCTGTCCCACTCTGCCCTGCTTGGGGAAAGGAGTTGGTAGAAGTTGTAAGGAGAGGGGTGGGGGTAAATTGTGTTTTAAAGATCTATGATACTTCTCACTTTTTATGCTCTGATCTTGTAAGAAATAAATTCTTTATATCCCCATAGATTTCTAATTTTGCTCATCTCTGTCATAGCAAACCCTTCAGGTTTTGGTTTTATTTTTTTTGTTTTTTCTTTTTTTCCCCCCTTCTCTCCTGTTTATATGCAGGGGGGGAGTGAAAGAACAACTTTCGGTAAGTCTCTGGCATCCTGCCAGGGTCAGACCACTACGCTAACCTCAACAATTCTACAATTCTATTGTTTCACTCCAGGTCCAGTATGGAGTTCTGATAGAGCTGTTGTTAGTAATGACCAATGGTGAAAAGGTTCAAATTGCTGTTCAAGCTACTAGAAATCACCTGAGGATGTTCACTCCTGCTCCTGGTTACCAGAAGAAGATGAGGTAACTTGGGCAAGTATCATTGCACATAAAACGAGTGTCTTGGTAAGAAGTTTCATCAATTACTTGGGTTGTAGAGTATTCCCAAAGGAACAGATAGAATGGGTTTAAATAGTAAAATGAGACTATGTGTCTAAGCAGTTAGAGATACAAGCACATTTTACTTTCAAAAATATTCCACAAAGGTGCAATCTAAACATTACACATAAATACTTCATCTAAAGCAATTATCATAATATCAGGTGCCAAGTTGTGAAAGACAGAAATCTATATTTTGTGACTATCATTCCATCAGTTATAGCAAAACAATAACGATACAATGCCCTAAAGGCAATACAGTATCATTAGGATTATAAACACTGCAAATATTTTTCAGGACGTTGATCTACTTATGGTGGGAAAAAAAATAAAACAGTGCAAAAAGCAGAACAGAAAACCTTCCAGTGTTCTTGTGTCAATTTCACTGAGTCAGACAATCCTTCAAATTGTAAGAAGAACAGTTTAGGAACACTTAAATCTTCTCATCGCCTAGAAAAGATGGAGGCCTGCCAAAGAGGAACAGGTTTTATGTTAAGCCTCTGCTTAGACTCTATCCCTGCTACCAGATCTCCCTGCCAGAGGCAACAGTAGGATTTGAAAGTGAGGGCTGTGGGCCACAGATAGAAATTCAATATTTTGGGGGAGAAAAAGATAAGCCCCAGGAGTTCTGTGTTTTACTGCTCTCTTCACTGTGGAGAGTGGCACTTGATGTGATCCTCAATGTTGAGCATGACACAATACATTTCAGAGCTGAAACTATTGGACTGTAGCTAGATTTTGCTTCAGGGTGGAAATAGGTAGTGTTCTAGAATCAAGAAAATACAAAAAATGATGGGGATGTTGAGTCTTCACGGAGCAAAGAAACTAAACACAACACAACAAAGCTTCAGGCTTACTGCATTACCCCCATTTTAAGTCATCTCACCTGGGACTTAGTATTTACCCCATGTAGATAGGCAAATAAAATATTAAAATAAATACATAAATACATAAATGACTGAACCTATTTATATAGTTTAGCATCCAATCTGAACTGCAAAAATTCATAATTAGGAACAAATTTAAAGTCAATTTAATCATATCACATCGTATGACTGATAGGTGCAGAAATTTTTTAGCATATTTTGGGTAATCAAACTCAGTGCCGTAACTTCACAACTTCTTTTATAGGAAAGAATCCTGCCTGCACACAGAAATGCACATTTCTGAGGAGAAATGGTGCAACTAACATATGTTGCTTTTAGGTATACACTGACTGCTTCTTTTGAAGGGCTAAAAGTATCTCCAAATGGGGATCAATAGCCTTGCCAATGGATCCAAAGAGTTGAAGGATCTTTGTATAAATTAGAAGATTCTCAGAAGTCAGAGGTTAAAAAAAAAAGAGAGAAAAAAGAGGAAATAAGTATTATTCACAAGATGAAGTCTCTAAAGAAAAAAGAAGGCAGAGTAATGCGTTAATGTTACACAGAATTGCAGAAAATACAGATAACTTTATTTATAACTCTGTATATAAAAGAAAGTGTTATTGAAAAAGCAGCTGTTTTCTCCTAAATGAAGGAGACGTTCAGAGTGGATCTCCATTCCAGAACTCCACAAATATTTGCTGAAATTTTCTGAGGTATTAGCTCAGCTGTCATGATGACTAAAAGGGAAAAATAGTAGTCCATAAACATTTGAGGGAAGTAAACACCGATGATGATTCTATCATCATTTTTATAATGACCGATTCTGTAGATTAAATGTAAGCAACGAGATACTAATAAGGCAGGGAAAATGTGTATTGGCAATTAAGAAATCATCCTAACAATGACATTGAATGTCTTTGAAACAACAGCCTGGAAAGTGCTTGTCCTCTGGGTCATTTTAAGACTCATCATTCCTGCTAAGGTTTTCCTAAGTTGCACAGATCATTTCAGCTTCCAGTCAGTACACCATTGGGGGGGGAGTGGGAGGGGAAAAGTATGTAAATGTTTCCATTTCTCTGTGAAGAAGTTGAGAATTATAAAATTAGTGAAGTTGAGTAGTTAACCTCATGTCCATTCTCTTATATTTTACCTTTTATAACTTCTTTAACTGCATCAAGCTTAAATGTGCAGCTGAATCCAGAGTTTCAAAGCAGCATTCTTTGCAGATGAAACATTATCCTCTTTCTTTCAATGCCAGATTTCCATTCTGTTTTAACATTTAATTATGCTAGAAGTTGTTATTTCAAGAAGCTGTGGGTTTGAAACTGCTTTATTTACATAAAAATGATATTTGTCACAATTTTTAAAGAAGGCTATGTACCCTGTTCTTCTGACTAATTTTTCAGTAGAGATGTGGCATAATAACATTTTGTCCTTGGTAAATATTTTTATTAGCTTTATAAACACACTAAAAAAGTTGTTGAAAATGGCAAAATTCAAACCAATTCTAGTGAATTATAACAAAACGATACTGTGGTAATAGGAAACATCTGCTGATGATTCGTCACTTTTAGGAAAAATTTATTGTGTAAAGCGCTAACAGCCAAATTCGGAGACCATGGATTTCATAAAAGCCTGACACATATTTCTTTTGAAAAGTCTAGGAATGTAGCTGACACACATCTTAAGGCATCAGAAATTATTTTAAAAGATCTTCATTATTCCCTTCACTTAATTTTGTTTTAATGGAAGGGAAGACATGACTTTTAGCACAGAAAAAGCTGACCCCCCTTTTAATGGCACCAGGGGGAATCACTGAGGTTTCCTCTTGTCAAAGATTTAAAACTAGAGCAAAGGAGAAGGCCAGCATACCTGCTTCTGAACTAGGTGGAGGGTGGGGCTGTCCTAGTGTCCTGGGCTGTCCTTGAATACTCCCAGGTTGAAGACAGACAACGTAATTTTGGAGATGATTCAGTTAGACTATCTGCATAGATGCTCGGGAACTTTTTAAACTGGGAGACCTGGAACGAGATGGAAGTATACACCAACCCTTCCTCTGAGTGTCCCGGGAAACCAGGGTCCGTAACATGACTATGGAAAATCCAAGATCCTGAGTTCAGCTTCGCTCAGGTTTGGCAAAGTCTTAATTGCAGGAAGGTCACATTCTCATTATAATTCTGGGGATTTAATGCTGATGTACATATATTAAGAAGTAAAGGACAAGTACATGTTTGAATATCAAATCCTAAGCTCAGCATCCACCCGTTGACAGTAGAAAACAAAATCTATTTGAGAATATCAAGCTATGTCTCACATATGTATAGGGCATCCATGCATCTGAGTATGTTTTGACCTGTTAGGGTTGAATCACTTAATGAATGTTATTTTTGGTCAGGGAAGCACTACCAGTTAGGAAGGATTTCCAAGGCAAGTCTGACTTCACATACACTCTGTGTCTCATGTTCCTAAACACCTCTATCTCTGTTGGAGACAGAAGAATGGCCTAGACAATTCTTCAGATGCCAGGATGCTTTTATGTTTCAATTACTTAGGAAATTCATAAAATGTTCTTCATAGATCATTCTTGATTCTGTTTTAATTTGTGACTTCAATACTCAGAGATGTGGTGGATTTGGAGCCCTTTTCTCTTTAATCTGCCCCAAATGAGGTACAGCTTCTTTTCACTGTAAGTCAGTTCCTTTAAAGTGTTCCTTCTTCCAGCCTTTAATACTGATTTGGACTAAGCTATAGCATACAAGAAGTCATCAGCTTGAATTTAATACACCCTACTGCCTTCTGAGACAAGCTCTGGCTTAAAAATTGAAGTTACAAGACCAGTACTAACATCAGAAACACTATATATATTGTAGTTAAACACTAATTAAACAGTAACTGACGTACTAATTAAACAATTACAGATAGAGGCTTTGACATTGAGTTTCATGTGTCTGTCTGTGTCTGTGGCTTCATCATGGGTTGCAAACCCAAAACCACTCATAGAATCAAGGATTGAATACCTTTATTTTTGCTAGCTTATTGCTTGTTAATTCAGCTGCAATAGTGGCCATTAAAACTACTATTCAGTCATGGCTAACTCGCAGCAGTACCTTGTATCTCAGAAAAACTGTACTGGGAGTGCTTCATGTTAGCTCTGCTTACACCAGATATTAGTGATAGTGCAGTGAAAAAATGAGTTTCAAGGCTGATTCTTAAAGAGAAGGAGCCACAAGCTTTCTACTACGGTGAGGAGAAGAAACATCTCACAGACAGAGAAGTATCTGAACTAAGCACTAGTTGAATATCTGTGTGCAATTTCTATTTATAGAATCTGTCATTTTTGCTGGTAGAAGTGTTTACTTACCTTTTATTTTTCATCTCTTTTGGTTTTTTTTTTTTAAATGGGATGAGTTCTTTAAGCTTGACCAGTTTCAAAATAAATTAGGTGTTACTCTCTACCTTTCTGTGGGTAATCTGCTGTACACAGTAGATTCACTAAGGATTTCAAGTGAACAGATTTGATGAACTTGACATGACTTTCAGGCTGGAAGGGAGAGAAAGTGTTGATATTACTGAGGTTTGCATAGCATTTTCATTGTGAGCTGCTGCAAAATCCGTAAGTGCTGTAGAGAATTTCAAAACTTCCTAATGAAAAAGAGCTCATAAACAAAGCCAAGCCAAGCAATCATAAAAACTCTGTGCATATTTTGTCTAGATCCTTTATGGTTCTGTATATTTCCTGTTTCGACAATCATTTTAACTGCTACCATACATCAGTCCAAGGATAAGACAATGCTACAAACCCCACTATGATATATCACTTTCAAGTAGTTCATTTTAATGAAAAATGCTGTGGTATTGTTTCAGATGTAATCCTCCTCTTTTAAAGAAAACACATTTTCATGTACTGTCTTTGCTGTGAGCCAAATTCTTTAGTCTTTACTCAGACAAAACTTTCAATTAACCCTGTGTTAGTTTTGGCTGAAAAGAATGACAAGATTTTTGGCCATTTCAAGTAAAAATACTGATTCTTAACTTCTGAGTGAGTGGAAGAAATTTAAGGGGTATGCAGTGAAATAAAAAATAGAACAGAAATAAATTCAGTTTGAAAATGAAAATGCACCTACGGTACCTCTGTCATGTCTTATATCCATATCAACATTGCTCTAGAAAGTCAAGTGCTGGCAATTGACCAAAACTCAAGGAAAACAGCTACCAAGTATTGACAATGGCCTCAGGAAAACTCTGATCCTTAAGATGATAACATGCTATGAAAAATTCATACTGAACAATAAATAAGATTAAGAATACAGAGCACATATAAACAAGAACAGCATTGAAAAACTATAAAGGAGGAATTTAGATCTTTTGTGTTATACATACAATCTCCAATATCCAAGCAAGTATCTGAAAAGGAAAATTAATTGGAAAACACAATAAGGAAAACAAGACAATATTAAACAAAACACTACCATAAAGACAACAGAAATGAATTGGACTGGAAATCTGAATCGCAGAATCGCTGAATCACACAATCAGTAAGTTTGGAAAAGACCATAGAGGTCATCAAGTCCAACCTATCACCTATTACCTAACCTAGCCAAACCTGTTACCTAACCTGTTGCCATCCTGCTACCAGCACACCATCCTACCTATAACACACTACCCTAATATCTAGGTCATGCCACCAAGTATATCATCCAACCTTTTCTTAAAGACCTCTAGGGACGGTGAATCCACCACCTCTTTGGGCAGCCCATTCCACTGAGAGATCACCCTCTCTGTGAAAAAGTTCCGCCTAATGTCAAGTCTAAATCTCCCCTGATGCGGTTTAAGACTGTGTCCTCTTGTTCTATCACTTGTAGCCAGAGAGAAGAGACCAACACCCAGCTGGCTACAACTCCCTTTCTGGTGGTTGTAGAGAACGATTAGGTCTCCCCTCAGCCTCCTCTTCTCCAGACTGAACAACCCCAGCTCTCTCAGTCGCTCCTCATAGGGCTTGTGTTCCAGCCCCTTCACCATCTTTGTCGCCCTTCTCTGGACCCGCTCAAGGATCTCAACATCCCTCTTAAACTGAGGAGCCCAGAACTGGACACAGTACTCAAGGTGTGGCCTAACCAGTGCCGAGTACAGGGGGAGAATAACTTCCCTAGTCCTACTGACAACACTATTCCTGATGCAGGCCAGGATACCATTAGCTTTTCTGGCCACCTGGGCACACTGCTGCCTCATGTTAAGTTTTCTATCAACCAGCACTTCCAGGTCCCTTTCCACCTGATCATCCTGCAGCCACTCCAACCCCAGCCTATAGTTCTGCATGGGGTTATTGTAACCGAAGTGTAGGACCCGACACTTAGACTGGTTGAACCCCATGCCATTGGATTCAGCCCATCTATCCAGCCTGTCAAGGTCCCTCTGCAGAGCCCTCCTACCTTCCACCAGATCGACATTTATCCCCAGCTTAGTGTCATCCGCAAACTTGCTAATAACAGACTCCATCCCTTCGTCCAAATCATCAATAAAGATATTGAACAGGACAGGTCCCAACACTGAGCCCTGAGGCACCCCACTAGTGACCGGCCTCCAACCGGACACACCACCATTAACCACCACTCTCTGAGCTCTGTTATCCAACCAACTCCTGATCCAGTCCACTGTAAACCCATCCAAACCACAAGCCTCCAGCTTCACCAGGAGTTTGTTATGGGGGACAGTGTCAAAGGCCTTACTAAAATCCAGGTACACCAAATCAACAGCTCTTCCCTCATCAACCAGACGGGTCACCTGATCATAGAAGGAAATTAGATTGGTCAGGCAGGACCTTCCTTTCCTGAAGCCATGCTGACTAGGTCTGATCTCCTTACCCTCCTGGAGGTGCAACATAATTTTCCTTAATATGATTTGCTCCATAATTTTGCCTGGCACCGAGGTCAGGCTGACAGGTCTATAATTTCCTGGGTCCTCCCTCCTACCCTTCTTATTGATAGGTATCACATTGGCCAACTTCCAATCTTTTGGGACCTCACCAGTAAGCCAAGACCTCTGACAGATGATTGAAATGGAGGTGCTAGACTACAAAAACATCATAGGTAGGCTTTTGGTGATCTGCTAGAGGTTCTCATGTCCCTCGTCCTTCTATTTTAACTTCTTTAAAACAAGAATAAGTCATCTGGAAGCTTATGAATATATTTTCACTTCTATCATTTAATACAATTACAATGGGACAAACAGAGGAAAGCGCTATAATGAACTCAGAGATGTTTATTTAAAATTTAGAATAACAGATTATTACAGAGTCTGATGGAAAAATTAATATTGCCACCTATTGGTGAAAATAGAGAAGACCAAATAATTCCCAATATCCTTGCATATCCCCAAGGAAGGTCTTGGCCTGTGTAAAATGACTAATAGCTATTGCTTTGGTTTACCTGACACCCACTAGTCCAGGGAATACACATAGAGATCTTTGGGAAAAAGTCTGTCTACCATATTTCTTTCTACTATGGCCAAAGCCACTGGACCCAAAAAGTATGTATATATACATACCCCAATATGTACAAGAAAGAAACAGTTTTAGCCATCTACTGTGCTATTGCACAATATATTTAGTAGCAGCAATTCTCTAACAACAGTAAATTAAATTAACAATTTAATTCATTAGATGGCATCAATTTTTTATATTCACTTTCTTCTCAGCTTTTCATTCTTCTCACAAGTATCTCCTACCACAGGAACTTTCCTTTGATGTATTGATTACTCTTTTCCCTACTCTTCCTCTTGCCTGTTCTTCCTTTTATTATATCCACTATTGCTCTTTTATACTTTTCCCATTTATTCACAGTATCATCCATCTTCCTATACATAACTACATACATATTCCTCCCTCCCCTCATTGCCTTAAACAATCTGTCTGCAACACGAGCAGTTACTTTATGATACTCTTTCTTGGAAATTTGTTTTTCTGATAAAGAAAAATCCCTAACAGATGAAGTTGTTCTGCTGCTTCAGTTTCCTTCTTTCCCAATATATATCTTCGCATTTCTTTAAAAAGTAGCAGTGTCAAGACATGCAATTTGCCTTCTTTTTTCATAGAGTAGCATCCTCAGAAAGTCTATCCTATAGCTGGTATTATATGGGTCAATGCACAGCACTCTAGAGGAGTCAGCAAATCCATGGTCTGCCAAGCTCACTTTACATTACTGAATCACAGAATCACAGAATTAACAAGGTTGGAAAAGACCTTTGAGATCATCAAGTCCAACCTATTACCTATCACCATCCCATCATCTAAACCATATCACTCAGTGCCTCATCGAGCCTACTCTTAAAGATCTGGCAGCCACTCAAGAGGGCACTGGTATTGGTANTGTTCAGCCTGGAGAAGAGGAGGTTCAGAGGTGACCTCATAGCTGTTTACAACTACCTGCGGCGAGGTTGCCGCCAGGTGGGTGTGGACCTCTTCTTTCAGGCTGACGACACCAGAACGAGAGGACATGGCCTTAAGCTACACCACGGGAGGTTTAGACTGAATGTTAGGAAGAGGTTTTTCACAGAGAGAGTGATCGCTCATTGAAATGGTCTGCCCAGGGAGGTGGTGGAGTCGCCGTCCTTGGAGGTGTTTAAGAGAAGATTGGATGAGGAGCTCAGTGACATGGTTGAAACTCATCCTATTGGAATCTGCCCATCTCTCCAGTCTGTCCAGGTCCTTCTGCAGGGCCCTCCTATCCTCTAACAGATCGACACCTGCTCCAAGCTTGGTATTCTCTGCAAACTTGCTTATGACAGACTCAATCCCAATGTCGAGATCATCAGTAAAGATACTAAACAGGACCGGGACCAACACTGATCCTTGAGCGACACCACTAGTAACCGGTCACACAACCGGTTCCCACAACCCCGAGCAGTGAAGTTTTATGAGTCATGAGAAATTCTCTCCGTTTTCATCTCTCTACCCACAGTAGCATACTATGAAGACTAAAACTGGACAGTTATCCTAAAATGTGTTTTTAAGTAATCAAGTACCTCTATAAGACACTTAATTTTCATTTTGATACATATTTATGAAAGAACTTGCATAAAATTGTTTGGACAAGTACTCTATCAAAGACTGCCTATCTAAACTAGTATCAGTCCTTTCAAGCTCCTCCCTTTCTTCCAAAAGTGTAGGAAAATAGAAATGCCTTATAGAGTACCCTGAAGGTCTACAAAGGTTTTTTAATAAGTTCACAGCTGAAAGCACCTTCAGGGAAACTCTACTGCCAGTATTCCCTCTCAGACTTACAAGATAACAGTTCAAGTCCCTCAAATGCCTGCAGCTATTGCAAAAGTCTCATGCCATTTTGTTTTTTATAGGTCAAAAACATACCTTAAATTTCAGAAGAAAAAATCAATAGGCAGGCAGTGTACCCTTGTAAGGACATCAGCCATGGGCTCCCACCAACACATAATGTTTAATGAGGGGACTTTTTTCATTTACTTAGTCTTCTAAATAAACCCAAAGTCTGACTCCATAAAAAACCAAACCCATGCCATAGGGTGAAATAGTATTTAAAAATATAGGACCTTGTAACAAACTTTCTGTATTTCTCAGGGCAGGACCAAATGTAACTCAAATAAGATGTTTCAACACAAAACAATTCATTCTAATAGTCTGGAGAAGGGACAGCACAAAGGGCCTTGGTGTCCAGTGATTGTCAGTGAAGAAACTCTGATTTATTTTGAAGAATGCATAAATAAATAAAATAAATATTTGTCTCTAGTGCCTGCCTCCATCCAGACTATATAAAGGTTACCTGACATTCCTAACCTGCTGCACAAGGAATGAGGTTTTTCAAATTTAACAAAAAAAGTTATCCTTGCCTGCAAAAAGACAAAGTTTGCTTTATCACGTTTCAAGAAATATTAGGAGAATATATTATATAAGTTGCTACAAACAAAAAGAAACACTGCTGTTACTATGACCCCTGTTGATTGTAGGAAAGAAGAAAAAACTTCCTCACAGGTTTTACTAATCTGGTATTATTAACGCTCACAGTGGCCTTGCTTCATATGTTAACTTAAATATATGGGGTGGATAGCTTTCTCAGGAAGACCTGAGGCCAACTTCAGAGTGGGCACAGAGTCAGACTAAAATTTTATATTCATAGTTTGGTTTAGGATGTCCCCTGGAGTGCAATATTACCTTCAAACGAGATATTCCTTGGCAAAATATTTTCCTTTCTGTAAAAGTAAATAGTTAAATGGTTACTTGACAGAGCCTTTTTTTTTTTTTTTTTTAAAAAATGAATTAAGAAATTCAAATTATGGTTATGGTTAAGAAGTCTGGAACAGCATCAAAATTCCCTTCTTACTTGAGGGGTAATAATAATCCATAGAGCTATTGAATCCTTCTCTTATGGGGAGGTGATCTCAAAGGAGGTGTATAATGCATTTAATCAGAACTCTGTTATTTATGATAGAAATGGTAAAGTTTTTCCCGTATTATTACTGTGGTAATATTGGGGGAGTAGTAATATTTTTAAAATATATTTTGTATTGTGTGATATCTTTTGTCAAAGAGGAAGATCAAATAATGAATAACACTATAAAATAAAAGAAATCAATGGGAGATTTTCCTGTACTTTTACAAGTAATACATAAGGCAGGCCACTTTCTAAAGAGTTGCTCTTTTTAATTTTTTTCTTTTTTTATTTATTATTTTGCTGTACCTGTCATACAAGCCTTGTGACTGAGGAGGACTCCTGTGGTGTCTAGTCCAGTATTCAGCTTCATCCTTTTGACTACTCAGCATTGCACAAACATTTGTTCATTAGTTCAGACCTTAATTTGGGCAACAATAGAGGCAGGGCACATTTAAAAAACCAGTAAAACATAATAGAAGCAAAAGAACAAAGGAAACAGAGTAGCAGTTTGAGGAAGGCAAACAAGAAAACATAATAATAAAGGAGAAAAACGTAGCAGAGCAAAAGTGAGCAAAAATAGAGCGCTATCCAGTAAAGATAAAAGGTGACTAGAAAGAGAGGAAGATATTTATGCAGGTTCTTAATGGCAAGACCAAGAAGCTTTCTCTTCTTTATGTTTCAGAAAGCACCCAGTTGCGTAGAACAGGGAGGACAACTTAAACAGAGCAAAGAGAAAATGTAGATAACAGGCATGAGAATACATTTGGGAAAGCTCCAAAGCTACTAAATTCTCCTCCTGCTAGTTCCTGCAAATCCTGGCAGAAATGAACAGAGTGATAAGAATTTTTTTCCGAAGGTTGTCTGTCCTCCAAACACACTGGAAACTAGCAGTGGAGCTGACCATTTTGTCAACATAGACTATTGTGAATTCAGATGGACAGCTTTCCTCTGCAGAAAATAGAGTGCTGTTCCTGATCTTTTAAACCTCAAAATTCAGTATTATGTCATACAGAATAAACTTCATGGGTTCAGTCTCATGTTTTTCCTTAAAAACCCCCAAACCTTGGCCTTGAGAAGTTCTTGTGGATCAACATGAAAAACATAAAGGCAGGTAGTATGTATTTGGTTGCTGCTGTTGGCTGTAGCACTGCTGTTAGTTCTTAACTCTGGTGAGTGTGTCTGGGTGGGGGACGGATGACAAAGCTAAATTTATGTGGGTCTAGATGAGACGATGTAGTATCTCGTGTTTTAAAATTGTCCTAGGATTCAAACACCTTAGTCTAAAAAGGAAGAACACACTTTCAATACACTCCTTGCATCGCATCTCAAGGGAAGAAATGGCACTGTGTTTCTAGCAGGCTTAGATCATTGGAGGAATCTTTTGTTGTTTCTCTTCACTGCAAACAAAGCACTGAAGGCCATGTCATTATTAGTTTCCACATTCTTCTCAGCCTCCAAGCCTGAGAGCTTTTATAACACGGGTCTAACGCTTACAGTCTTGAGCCTTAAGAGAGAGGAGCAAAAGAAAACAGAAATGGGAGTCTGGAAACGAAACACTGTGATTGTCTTTCTCCCTTTTTAACATCTGTCCTTGGCAGCTTTTCACAGGATGATTAACTAAATAATGCACATTGTGTCTAGATGCAAGGTATGTGAAAAGAGAGGGCACAGTGTATTCTATATCTGTGGTATATATCAGAAAGAGCAAATTTACATGAGACTTTTTGATTCAAGCAGCAATTAGTTTCCTCCATTCTTTTTAGATTTATTCAGGTGAGTAGATGAGAAGGGCATTGGGGGCAGCAGTAACAAATGTTTCTAGGAAGCTATGCTGACAAAGGAGAGCAACATTTATTACTTTAAAAAGAATGCCTCCAGATCCTCAGACACCCAGACTAGGCTTCCTAGGGCTTCAGATTCTGTCCACTTTCTTGTGTTTCTCCCTGTAAAAAAACAGAGAGAAAATTCCCCTTTTTCAAGATACAGAATGCACTTTCTAACACCAGTTTTCCTTTCCTGTACATCCCACTGAGGAAAAAAAAAAAAAAGATAAAGAAGCAGAGTCATTAATGAATTTCTTGTATTTAATCACCAAATGAAATACAATTAATAACTTTTTTTTCAAAAAATAGAGGGAGAAAAAGAGAAATAATAAAAACCCCAAAATAATGACAGGGCATACCCTGCTCGGAAACGCCCTTTAGTACTACTATGAGTTAAACTTTGGATTGTTTCCTAATTATCTCAGAAGGAGAAAAATAAACTATCAGGGCAAATTTAATTTGCCTCAACTAGGAACATATCAATGAGTGAATATCTACCTGATTAAAGGACTGATGTAAAAGATCAGTGTATTTAGCATAAAATCAGCTGTTGCAACAGACTGTTTGTCTATCCTGCGTGCACTCAAAGCACATCTTCAGAATTGTTGATGCCACATTGACTCCTATTGACTGGTTTTGTTAGGAATTTTTTTTTTTTGTGAAATAAACATATTTGAATGAACCTTTGCTGCCAATCCTACAGAAGATCCTGTGGGTCCCTTCCAACTCAGAATAACCTGTGAACCTGCAATCCTCTCTTACTGTTGTCACCTCCCTTTCTACCTTGTCTTCCCTGTCTGTACTCCCATTAGAAGATAAATGAAGGAAAAGGAAAGAAGAAAGGGAAAAGAAAAGAAGAAAAGAAAAGAAGAAAAAAGAGGAAAATAAAAGAGGAAA
>WEKX01010120.1:37658-73611 GCA_013390025.1 Pitta sordida | reverse complement strand
CCAACTCATAGTATTCTGTGATTCTGGCCTTGAATTCTTTTTTTTTTTCCCCCCTCTCAGAGAGAGAGTGGATGAACTGGATATTTCTTAGATAGTATAGGACATGAAAGATGTCCTTGGTAGTGTAGAGAGAGATTACATTTTGTCTGCTTAGGATGGAAATCTTTTAAGTCGATGCCTATCTTACGGTCTGCAGTCACTCTTGACATTCCCTGAGCACACTGTAATGGGAAAAGAGCAAAGCAAGGATGTGTACTTTTCTCATGCTTGTTGCTCAGAAGCCTTTTGGCAGGACCACACAATGGTCAAATTCCATTTTCATATTAAAACTGCACTATGATACAAGTAAGAAGACGTACATGGATACCTAAAGTATTTTCTCAGTTAAATACACTGAAAATGCTGATGGGCACAGAGCAAAGAAATATTAACTAAAATGTTGACTACCAAAAATTTAGATCTATCTAATTTGCATGCACAAATTAACACCAAACTCAAATTGTTTTAGCAAGCCCCTCCTCTCATTAAAATTAATTTTTTCAGGACACTTTTTCTTTGTTTCAAAATAATATTTTATTTAAACATGTCAAACACGGCCTCAAGCTATGCCAGGGGAGGTTCAATCTTAACGTTAGGAAGCGGTTTTTCACAGAGAGAGTAATTGCATAATGGATTGGGCTGCCCAGGGAGGTGGTGGAGTCACCATCCCTGGAGGTGTTCAAGAGAAGACTGGACGAGGAGCTTAGTGACATGGTCTAGCTGGGGGTGTAGGGCTGGATGATCCTGGGCCCCTTCCGGCTCGGAGTGGCCTGCTAGACTGTGAGGGATCTAGGTTGGTGTTATGCTCTGCGATGTGCTCTCGGTCTCTGTACGGGTGTTAGATGGTGAGTTGGACTAGATGATCCTTGTGGGTCCCTTCCAACTCATAATATTCTGTGATTCTGTGTGATTCTGTGAGTGGTGGCTCTGTATATTAGTGAGGCTGTTGACACTGTGGAAGTTGAGATTGATGACAACTGGGTTGAGTGCCTATGGGTAAGAGTCAAAGGGGTATTCAACAAGTCTGAGTTAGGTGGAAGCTCAGAGATTTAGGGATTTTAGTGAAATACTGAAATTTTAGTGAATTCTAGAAGGATTTGTAGATTTTAAAATCATTCACTTGGCCTGAAAATTAAGCATGCAATATTAAGGGAAAAAAGTCTTGTTTCCCAGTCCTGAATGGTAAACAAAAGACAATTCTTGTCAAAACATGGGGCAAGAATGTGAAACATTTGAGCTGATTGATCGAAGGTCTTAAAGCAAAGTTGAAATTTATGACCTAATGTTCAAGGGATGCATATTCATGGAGTAATTTCCATATGTATGAGGCAAGGGCATAAAAATAGGTGGCAAATCTGGGCAGGGGCTTTTTGGCACCTGACAGGGCTGGGGACGCTGCTGTTCCTCCTTCCTTGTATCTTGGGCCAAGAATAAACCTTTTCCATGGCTTGCAAGCAACTACCTTGAGTCCTGGCTGATTTCCCTTAAATCAATACCTAATGGGTACTGCTTTAAGTCTTTCACCCCATTTGCTTTTCTCATCGTCTGATATATTAGGCATAAATGATTAAGTAAACAAGAACATTTTTTATACTTCAAGTAGAGTAGTGTGGGAACAGAACAACTCAAGAGATTGATGATTGAGGTAATACAAGCTGTTCCCAAAATCTCAAATGTAGCTGAAGCCAGGGAAAATGGCACAAGTTTGTACCTGATATGCATTACTTACAGTGTTCCGTGGTATATTTCTAAGATTAACCTGAGCATCTCAGGCTGTAGCATATGTAGCATGAGAAAAGTTACCTTCTAGAAGAGAAATTTATATAGGGAGACACTGATATTCATTGTGTTTGTTTTGGTCTTCAATTTCTGTTTGACTTCTATGAGCTTCAACTTGGATATTTATTTTAAATTTAAATAATTTCTACCCTCAGACAAGTGGTGATCCAGGCTGTCAAGTTTTGCAGCTAAGAAAGTAGTTAACAAACTGTGTAAAAACTTCTTCAATATTATTTATCATCACAGGTGTGAGGAGAAAAAAAGCACACTAAAGGTTTTGAGTGCTGTCACTGTGGTGCAAATACAGTGAATCCTCTCTGTAGCGTGACTTCTCCTTCACGACCTTGCCCATTTGCAAAGCAATTTTGTCGCAGTCCGGCTCTGGGGATCTGCAATATTTCATACCCAGCACATGCGCTCTGCTTCTGCTTTGCCGAGGGGTGGGGTTGGCTCTCCCTGTGAGGCAGGACGGCCCCACCCTGGGTCCGGCTCCCCCGGGAAGGGGACGGAGGGAGGGTTTGGGGTTTCCACTGCTCAGCCTCGTGTTTACAGTCCTGCAATACTGTGCCTGGCTCCTGTGTGTCTCCGTGCGCAGTCCCTACAGTGGAAGGGTCACGCTGCACTATGTCCCAGGCGGCCACTGAGACCCAGTGCAGCACCGCCACAAGACATGCCATGTATTCGTATGTACAGTGTATGTATGCACGTATAATTTATAGAATTTTAAAAAGTGTTNTTCCCTGCCGCGGTGGCAGCGTGCGTGTGTGGGGGACAGCGTGACCAGTGGGGCTGGGCCATGCTGGGGCGGGGGGCAGTGGTGCGGGGTTTGGGCTGGGAACACACACAGGGTCACAGCAGCCGCTCAGAAACGGTTCCCTTTGCTCGCTTGTGCCGAGAGAGACAAGGGGAAGGAGCAAAGAGTTGTCCGCAGAGCTCCAGAGTTCCGTGGGGTGGAGCAATGGGCATGGCCTGCATGCATATTAACGACCTGCAGTTCTTTGCGAGAATAATGTTTCGCAAGGCCTTTGGCCTGTCCCTTTCCTCGTGATGGAGGAGGTATAACTGTAGAGCCTTCTATTGGGCAAACTGCTCTGCCAAGGTAAACATCATCCCTCCTACATCTTCTCTGAAGTGCCCGATGTGCAGAATACGGTACGTGGACTTGTAAAATTTCATGCTGTTGGATTCATTCCATCTATCCATCCTGTCAAGGCTCCTCTGTAGAGCCCTCCTACCCTCTAACATATTGACACTTGCTCCCAACTTGATGTCATCTGCAAACTTACTAAAGGTGGACTCAATTACCTCATCCAGATCAGCAATAAAGATATTAAAGAAGATATTAAATATATTAAGCAGTGTTGAAGGGACTTCAAGAAGAAGGTTAGTCTCACCTTCTCACAAGATAATGTCAACTTTATTTAGATATATTTAAGTCACTAGATTGGTCTAGGACTTCAATACCTCCAGCAAAGAAGATCCAAAGACCTTCCAAGGAAAGCTACTCTAGAGCTTCAATGTGCTACTGCTAGAAATTTTATTTTACTAGTGCCTGACCTGATTCTTCTTTCAGTTTAAACACAGTATTTCTTGTCCCATCTGACAGTAAATAAAGAAAAGAAGCCACTTCTTTTGAAGCAGTCTTTCACGTACTTTGAAGTTATGATGTTCCCTTTTCATCTTCTCATTTCAAGAATAAAGGGCCCCAAAACAGCCTTTTCTTTTTTTTTTGCCTTGAGTCCTAAACTATATTCATTCACTGAAGACTTCTTCCAGTTGCCACGTGTTTCTTGAAGTTCTCATATTTGTGTCTGTAAATTCACATAAATATGCAATAGAGACTTCAGATAGAAACAAAACTCATCTGGAAATCACTGGCAGTTGGATGTAGAATTTTGAGAAATTGCAGTCTGAGCCTTTAATTCTGTCTCTCTCTGGACACCATCAATTCTTCTAGAGTTTGCTGGAGTGTTGATTTCTTCTTGCAGGTACTCCATCTCAGCCAAGAATGGCACAGATTTTCAAAAAGAAAACTCCTCCATTGTGAGGCACTATATTGTCTTTCAGACTGTGGCTAGCACTAACAATGCAATCCCCATGACCTCCTTCTCATCAGAGAAATTTCAGGAAAACATTCGATATTTTGCTTTTATAATCCCAAAAGGGCACTACTATGCAGAATGTCTTTTGGAATATAGAGAATAAATTTCATTTTTTAAAGTTTAAGTTGTAAATGGTTGACCTCTGGGAAATAAGCATACTGCTTCGCTTGCTGCTTTAATGAAGGTTGTCTGACAGAGAACCTGAAGTTCTTTATGGAGTTTGCTTTGTAATATTGACTTACTTACCTGGGCTTGCAAGGAGCTCATATCTTTCCCACAAAAGTCACATTAACTGCTTCGCTGCTGCCCAGCATGAGGTAGTGCAGATGGTGTAATTTGCAGCAGTAAAGCAGATTGGGGCTTGGCCAGGTAATTGGCTCTCTTTGCTGCAAGCCAGGAAAACTCAAAGACCTGCTACTGTCCTGCCTGCTTGCTCCCAGCTTTCTGGACTGCACTATTTGTCCTTAATTACAGATTCTGGCTGCCAGATCAATTCCTATAAACGTATGTTATCCCCTGATACACAGCTATTGCAAATGAAATATATACAGACCAGACTGAGCATCTATTATACTTCTGCTCAATACTCTGTAACAAGATTGATGACTCTTTCAGCTCCCAGTCCTGCTCCTATGGAAGTCAATATATTCATTGCCAATAAAAACAGGAGGAGCTCCCTATTGTGGTAAAACACAACCCCCACAAATGTACATCCCTGTACTCTTTGCTCCCCTGCAGAGCTTTAATGCCCTTGCTGGCTGTCACACATCTCTAGGTAAGGATGGACTTAATGCCCCCTGCAAGGAGGAAAGCACACAACTGCAAAACCACAGGCATTAAGACGTTGCCAATGGGTTCAGGCTGGTCAGCAGACTGGAACAAACGACGTGTTTTGCTGAGCCTGTTTGTGCATGCACTGAGCTTGCCTAACTTATCTGTTAATTGCTTTGACCTGTTTGTTTACTTCCTGCTCGGGAATCTTAGAATTTGCTGCACTCAAAATGACTTCTGGATTGCACCATTGAGCAAACATTGACTTAACCTTTCCCGTTACTCTGTGTCAATATTTCCAGTCTATTCATATGCATGTGCTATTGCACTGGATAAACCAGGATTGTGTTCCAAACTAATGCTCTTTTTTTTATCTGGAGGTATCGTATTGTGCAGGCACACAATGCACCCACATGAATGTCTTTAATAAAAAGCTGAATCCTAATCAAACAAAGAATATGTACCCATGGAGTGCCGGATCAGAATAACTCCAATTTAGAAAGCTTTGCTGCTCCTCGTCGTCAGTTCTCTCTTCCCCACATGCTCTCGCTCCATGACCTATTACACCCAGAGCCAAGGTATAGGTAGCAGATGGTCCCTGTTTCCCAAGCTATAGCAAGCCAGCAAACAGGAAGAGCAAAATACTTTCAGTGACTTGTGTTTGAGAGACAACCTTCACCCTTGGGCTGTATGATTAGATGACAGTTTGAAGGGCATCCTAAAATTGATGGTTAAACATTCCGGAAACACTAACGCACAGCAGGGAGTGGTGTCATCAAAACTATTAAGATCAACAGAGTGTTCAGACCCCTATGGCAGCATTTTGTATGTGTTATGTGATTGGTGAACAGGATGGAAAATGAAAATCATGTAGAAATATTTAATTTTGTATTTGAGATGACAAAACCATTTATTTATTTGCTGATACCCAGCATCACTCTTTATTCTGCTAAATTCTGCATTTCTATCTTATTACCTGATAGAGAATATATTTCTCAAAGGGCTATTTTTTAAAGTACTTTTGGGACTCTTACATCTAAAGGAGCCTTTGTAAAAATAAACTTTGATCCAACTTGTTTGATCTAAAAGCCAAGTGAGCTTGGTAGAAGTTGAAGAGCTATTTATGCATTGGCTGCCTTTTTGAATAGTTCTTTCCTTAAATAGTCAAAGGCTCAACACAGTTCAAACTAATCACAGTATTTCTTTTTCATGGATGATAATTAGAATTTTTCTGATTTGTATGTAATAAATCCTATGCAACATTTGCAAGATTAGCCTTGAAATCCACCTTTAAACTGTACCATTTTGTAATGGGTTTTTTTCAATGAACTAATATTCACTGTTATTTTATTTTCCTTGACTTCTACAGCCCAACAGGCATACTCCCTTTTCCAAAGTCCCTGATGGGCATAAGAGTATGTATTTAAGAGATGAAAAGAGAAAAATCATTAAACAAAAAAACCCTGTTTTCAGATACCCAAATACACATGGGGGAAACCACCGTAAGGGCTTGGGGATGATTTTCCACAGAACAAGTATTATTTTACCAAGTGTACCTGTTGGACTTGGCAGAAATAGGGATTTGGTGCCCATGGTTCCGCTCTTGTGGGTTTGATCCCTGGGTGGGCATTTGCTGGGAGTCAGACTAGATGATCCTGTGGGTCCCTTCCAACTCAGAATAACCTGTGAGTTTGTGGATGTAGGATGGATAAACAAGGAGCATCTTAGAGTGTTTTTACAGACTCTGACTGAACAAGAAACATATTTCACCAGTCTAAACCTAGTTCTTGGACGGTCTTATTCAGCCAAAGAAGCATCTGGGGACCCTGAAGTAAGATAGGTTTTTTGTAAGACTATTGCAAGTTGGAAATTGGAAGCTGAAATCAGACTCAAAAGGTATGTCTTTTCTCAGACATCCAATTGAGGAAGTTTAAATGCAGCTTCTCTTTGTTTGAAAAGTGAAACACATGAATCAAGCCTTTTACTTAAATCTTCCAGCTTTCTCTGAGAAATGGTATCCCTTTCAATGAACCTCAGGCATTCCCACTTGACTCAGGTTAATGCATTTGGTCTCTATAGAAACAGCGGCAGATCCCATACGTAACTTGGAAAGGTCACCTCACTTTTGTACAAAAGCTCACATTGTCTCTTCCTTCTGTTCCATAAAACAGCAGTAAAAGGAAGCAAAAGGCAAAGCACTATGCTCATCCAGAGTTTCAGGGCTCTTCTGCTCTTGCAGACGCTGATGAAAGACCAGGCCCTTCAGTGCTTGTGCTTGCTGACCATCATGGGTCAAAAGGAAACATGAGCTTTTAAACACAAACTAAATAAAACCACTGAATTGGCAGGAAATTCAGACAGCTCTGGACTGTCTGGAAGCCAGCAAAGCTAATGAGCTGTACCATTTCCAAATGGGGTCTTGGTAACACCATCTGAGAGCCTGTGTACATACAGAGTTGTGCAGGTTTGCCTTAAAGCATAATTTAAAATGGATTTAATTAAAGAGAGAAAAGAATATGGAAACTTAAATAGATATCAAACAAGCTTATTTCGATTTGATTAAGGGAGCAGTTTAAACTGAACCAAATTAGTCCTCTCTTAAACAGAGCAGAGCTGTCTTTTATCCAGGGTTTTCTAGTGCTTCAGCTGCTCTTGGTTTAAAACGCAATTCAAGTTAAAAAGAGTCTGCAGGTCAGTTCCCAACATCACCATCACATCTGTTATTAAAAATGGTGGAAATTTTGGGACACAGCAATCAGTGAGAGGCAGAGGAGAATATTTGCAGGTATCAAGAAACCTACCTGTAATGGGAGACAGCCTTTTAATAGGAAAATTAAGTACTGGAATGAAAAAAACCAACCTCCTGCATTTTACAGGATTTCATCTGATTTCAGAATACTTTTTTATGTGTTCAAATGTTCAGCTACACAACTTTTAGTGCAAGGAGTATTTATCTTTTGGGGAAGAAATGTAGGTGAGAGAGACCTGCTTTATGTGTGGAGACATTTCACAAACAAATCCTATGCAAGCAAAGTGGCGATTAGTCAGGAAGGTAACTCCAGGCCACAGCCACAACCAGACAGTTCTAGGGCAGCCCAGTCAGCCTGCCACTCCCATTTAGGTTTATTTTTGAGGTTTGTGGATTACAGGATTCATGCAAACAACATCCATATTCTTTCACTCTGCACTCCTTATGCAGCTTCTTTCTGCATGGTGGTATTCAGGGCAAAAGTAAAGCTTTACTGCTTGTACACGCATTTACTGAGTGGCTGATAACGAGTATGTTCCCCTTAAACAGTCACATAAAAAAGGACTTGTGCTTTATGCATAAAAGGCTAGTGATGAGATCAACTCTATATTTGATAACAACTCAGACCTATCCTGTGCAAAAGTCTGGTAACTGTATACTGCCAACAAGCCACTGGCTTCTACTAACTGCCCTGAAGAACCATCTGTTGCATGAAAACAGCACCACTCTTGGGACCTGGACATGTGGCAAGTGACTGGCTGATGCACATCTTCAGCTCCTCTTAAATTATTTACCAGCCTTGTAGCTTGTGCAACACTAGTCTTACTTTGCATTTCAACCAAACCTTCTTGCAAACGGCAGCTGCTGGAGTCTATCCAGCCAATCTCTTCAAAAGAAATTTGCTTAGAAGTCTACAGTTATCATGTAAATTCATATACCATTTAGCTTACATTTGTTTATGTCCTAATGAAGTTTGTTTATATGAAAACAGAGAACAACACATAGTATCCTTCAACTTTCTGAGCTCCTCCCTGCTGTCCAGAGAGAAACAAATTGAACTAGGACTCCACAGAGACTGCACGCAGTTGCAAACATAAATGGTGCCTAGTTAAAAAGCTCTCAAGAGCAGGTGGGACCCTCACATGTCACTGTAGCATTAACTT
Organism: Pitta sordida; assembly: GCA_013390025.1. Classification (NCBI taxonomy): domain Eukaryota; kingdom Metazoa; phylum Chordata; class Aves; order Passeriformes; family Pittidae; genus Pitta; species Pitta sordida. The sequence continues at coordinate 65,008 of WEKX01010120.1, read as the reverse complement.
CTGTAAATCTAAGCATCAAGAAATGCTTCAGAAGTAGAGTTCGTAAGGGAAGGGCTCTACTCTAAAGTCAAGGCTTCATGTACTCTTTCCATTAGTTTTCACAAGAGCTGAGAGTAGTCATCTCTGAGGGACAAATTTGGAATTAAATGGAACTATCCCATCAATTTCAATGCAAATACCACAGTGTAAGACATGTGGTAGCATCTTGAGAAACATATATTTATAATAGTATGTACCATTTTAATCTAGTGTTTCACAAGTTAGAACTGAGGTGTGTCATCTGCTTGTAGAACAGAATAAATCACAGAATATTATGAGTTGGAAGAGATCCACAAGGATCATCTAGTCCAACTCATACAGGGATCAAACCCACAAGCCTGTTATTAGTACCAGCTCTAAGCAACTGAACTAATCTCAAGACACATTTGTCTAATCCTGAAATCCTGAAGTTAGCTCAATTTTTTCAATAAGTACTCCACTAAAACAAGCACCAAAAATACTTTGGAAGATATGACACTGCTCCACAGTTATCTTCACCATCACAATAAAATTCCTGTCTTTATACTGAGCTATTCTTTATGTTCATATTAATTAAACTTCCTTCTTGTTGAACACTCCCCACCTTTTTTTTTCCTAGGCAAAAAAACAGGTATGTTTTTTTTGCTGCTGTTCCAGCTTGACCTATGCCCAGATCAATAAATGCCTTTTGTGCTTTTGCCGATACCTCCAGGTTGTCAGGTTTTTTCCGCTAACCTAGAGCTGATCTTCTGGAAGACACATTTCTTTGCCCCAGATATTTCTAAGATGGAAATAATCAGTCGTTGTGTAACAGAAATCCAACTCTGCTCCAAGCAGTATGTTCCAAGTTAGAAAGATTTTATTTCTGTTCAAGGAGCTCTGCTTGCACAATGGAAAGTAAATAGCTACTCTCATCTGTGGAAGATTTATCAGGAGAGGGGAAAGGATCAATGCCAGCTCTGTCTGTAAGACATTAGTGCATTCTGAGTGCCTGCAATAAAATTTTAACCTTTTCCAGCTTCCTTGGGGATGGCTAGGTATTCAAAAATATCAGCATTTTCATCCTAAAGCTTGACTATGCAAATGAAAATGAATGAGATGTTTAGTAAATCACTGATAGATAAATCATAAATTTATGATTTAAAATCCTTTTTACTAGACATATTTTATTAAACAAATAATACAGAGATTACCTCTCTCCATGTGAGGCAGAGTTTAATGTGAAGGAATATGTGATTTTATTGAGAGCCAAAATTTCCCATTAATTCTATTTTTATTTAAAATTAATACCCATGGAAGGCTGTGATGATTGAGGCAGGTCTCAATCTACTGTTTATTGAACATCAAGAAGCTCGTGAGAACAGCCCCAATACTGCTGCAGAGTTGCCTATGTGTATTCTTCTCCCCATTTCTTAAAAAGATATGTGTTTTCTGTGTCCGCGGCAAAATACAGTACCATGTTGACTGCCCAAATCAGCTCTCAAATTAATTGGCTCAGGTCTTGAATGTGGTGTCATGCTGCCTGGTGTTGCTCGCAGATAAACATTGCCACAAAACAAGTGCATGGGAATAGATCATGTTGTGTAACAGCCTTTAAGATGTTGTGAAGACTTAATCATCCTACAGTGAACGTAAGCTTTTTAAGTAGAAAATGTATTCTTTTATTTGACTCCAGTAGATAGAGGTGATACAACAGGCACTGCCTTGGCCAGGTGGNTGTGATTCTGTGATTCTGTGAACAGGCACTGCCTTGGCCAGGTGTCTCTTGGATCACCATCTTGGCATGTGTGTGAGGTGGGAGCTAAAGGAGCAAAAAGAGATCTTGCTCATAGTGAAAGCTTATAGTGGAGTGCAGAAAATGCAGAGTGAGAGAGGTCACTGCTGGAGGCAGTTAGCAGTGCACAAAGAGAAACATTAGAAACTTAGATCAGCTCAAACTGAGACTGACAGTCATAGGCCAGAGGAGGAAAAGACTGAGAAGGTTAAAAATTCGCCTAACTGTAAACCAGGCATGGCACAGTAACAATCCCTGAGCAGGATCTGAGCTCTGGATAAGGCCAGATAAAGCCTAATGTAGACACCTAAAAAAGATTCTGAGCAGCAACAACTCGACCACATGCCCTCTCTCACCTGATGCTACCCCATTTCCGTGCAGCATCGGGGCTGCTGCTGCTTCCCTCTTGTGTTGGGAGGAGCCGGTCCCGTGGCAGCTGCCTCATGCTCACATAAACTTGTACAGCTCTGATTGGGAAATGGCAGCAGGCTTTTTGGGGGGGTTTGTTTTGGAATTTTTTTAAGGTTTTTCAGTTGGCAAACCTGGCTACCTTTTCCAGGCCAATGTCATTCACCAGGGACAGGGCAGAACTCCCAGGGCAGAGCAGAGGGAATGCGGGTGCTGCCCTGTGGGTGCAGGAGGTGGGAGCTGTAGGGCCACCCTTCCCTTCACCACCCCAGCAACAAAGGATGCCAGAGGGAAACAATGGGGGCTGCTGGGCTGGAGGGAAGGTGCCTCCCGCTCCCACTCTCACACACAGGCACACACAATGCCAGCGTGCTTTTGCAACCCAATGGAGAACACTTCCAGCCACGCAAACATCCCAGGGGCCCCCATTGCCTCCATGGTGCCCACCCATAACCACTTCGGCTGCTGCCCTGGCTCCAGGGCAATGGCAGCATTCTCCTTCCTCTTAAACAGTGCAAACGGAAGGTGCTCAGGGACTGTGAGGGGCAGGTGTGGTGGGCTTGGCTCCTGCCCGCCCACCCTGGTTCAGTGTAGCGCAGGCCCCCGCCCTGGCTTGTCTCGACGCAGCCATGTGCCAGCCCACCGACCCTGGAGGATGGGGGAAGGTGCCTCCCACTCCTGCTCACATGCACAGACAGACACAGTGGCAGCCCAGTCTCCCCGTCTTGCAGCCCAGCGGAGAACAATTCCAGTCACGCAAAAGCACATGTTTACATACATTAAACACATCCCAGCTGAGCCGTGGTGGCTCCTGGGTGGGACCAATTTACCTATTCATGAGCTCATTACATATTCATGGTTGGGTAAGTCTGTGTTACGGACTCATGACATCTGTGCATGTGCGTGGACGCACAACTCGCAGAAAAATGAGCTGCGGTTAATTGAATACGCAAATATGCGGAGCGCAAATACGCTGGGGTTTACTGTATTAGAAATTTCAAACTCTAAATTGCTGTCTAAGTTATTGCTACTTTATTAACACACAGCACAAGCAAACCTCAAAGAGCTCCAACTGTCTTTTTAAGGCTCTAATTCACTAAATTAAATCTTCAAGCAAGACCTTTGGATAAACACATGCTTAATGAGCACATATCTCATGGAATCTGGGCCTAACCTGCCATACTATGCTGTTGCCAAATGGGCAAGATGTGTTGGTGCAAGAAACTTTCCCTCCCAAAGCTGTCACTGCCTCCAGCAAGGGAAAACCAGTCTTTCATTTCCTTAAACTGAAACTCTGCATCTTCGCACACCAGTGTTCACAACCCAGAAGGAGTAAAAACGGAGGGGACAGCTGCCAAAGATAAAATAGAAATGCAAGGTACACCAGGCCCTAACAAATCTGAGGTGATGTAGAAAGTCAGAAGAAGGGATCTGTTGTCTTCATAGGTGCAAAATTGGCACAGACGTCACTGGGGTATATTTATAATAAATTATTCAGAAACATATGTACTATAAAATTAAGCATATATGTAACTACACCCTCAATTTCTTTCTTAACAATGTTTTGTGCTTTGTGAAGGGAGCCTAGCTGCACTTCCAAATTAGTGTTAATTTTCCAATGCACCTGTCATATGCAACGGGCCAGAGTAATGAAAGGAGGTTTAATAAAAATTGAAATGAGTTAAATTGTAGTCTCATATGTAATTTTTCTAGAAGAGGAACAAAAATACTAATTCCTCTTTTGTATTCAGCATTCCAATATCATGTCAGTCACCTCATTTGCATTTTTTTCAAATTTTATGTGTTATTCAGTATTCAATAGTGAGTCCTTTAGAGTCAATGCAGTGTGTCTTCTGAATGCATATTACTAATAGCTCCCCAATCAGTATTCTGCACACATAACAAGGAAGGAATTAACCCATTTTATCTGCTTATGACAGAGTAATATATCTGAAAGATATTAACGTAGATAACTTCACTATATGAATGAATAATAGCATGTATCCAAATAATAAGAATTACAGTGAAAATACACACTGCTAGAGTGTATTTTTTGATCAGTGATGAACTAACCAAAGTTTAATAACATTAGTGGGGGAAGGGGAGGGTTAATAGAATCTCACTGAAGAGTATTTTTTCTACAGATTTTTGTGTCTCTTTCCCTAGGCAGTAATGCTGCAGATACCTTGTGCTTGACTTGAAGTATCCATATAATCCCAGAGGAGTCAGTGGAACTATTCATGGCCTCAAACACAAAGACATGCTTAAGTGTCTGCAGGACTAAAGACTTAGATTGTTTCCCTGCAAAGAGCTCATCATGACCCTCTGAAAGAGCCAAAATCCATGGAACATAACAGAAATGTGTCCCTGAGAACAGAAAAGCTATAAAGCTCAATCTGGTCTTGGTACGTGTAAGCCCTTTGGAAATGAATAGCAACATTGATGTTGACCAAGGAAGAGAGGGTTTCCCTCCCTGGCCCCTGCAGTAGCCATTGAAGGGACATACATTTCTGTCAGTCATCTTGCATGCAAGTCCAGAATACAAAAGCGATTATCTAGTTAAGATTAATTTCAGATCTAATCTGCTGATTTTCCACATTGTAGAACTCCCTGGATGCTTCTTGATTCTGTCTCTCTGTAATCAGGTTATTATTTAAAGTTCCAGCCATCATAATTGATTTGCTCTGTAATGCATTAAATTGGTGTGATATGTAGTCTTCTAATGTCTTCTGATGCATCTTTTCCCAGTGCTGCCTCAGTCACTAAACAATGTCTTGACATGAAAATGGTAGACAAAGCAACGTGTAATATAGTTGCTAGTTGTAGGCAAATAAGGAGAGAATCCTAAAACAGGAATTAACAAATGCAATGTAGCTTTACTCAGTGCCAGAAACATTGCCACAGTCTGCCAAACTGCATATGTTTTTGGACCTTTGAGTTTCCTTGCCCTCTGACCCCAGAAACCTGCTATCTGTTTAAAAGCTACTATCTTTTAAGCATCACAGGTCTTTTAACATTCCCTATCAGCCACTGATTGATTTTTAATAGTGATATTCCACTGAAAAAAATGCAAAACACAAAAGATCCCCTACCCTGCACCATGTGAATTATGTCAGACAGGAAACCAAATGTTGGACCTGAAATATCCTGTTTGAATAATAATTTTGTGTTATGCCCTGATGGTCATCAGATTGACTGAAAGAGCAGCATAATGAATCATGAAACAACATCGAGCAATGAAGGTGTGAAAACCTTCACTCATCTGTGTTTTAAGTTTTACAAGTTTCATTCCAGATGGAGTGGAACAGAATAGTGAACTTGAGCATAAGTACCAATTAATTTTTATAGCTGGTTTGACTATCATACTATAAACCATATTTGCTTGTGTCAAATATTCCACAGCTACGGCTGCTTCTCTAGCTACCCAAAAAGTGGTGTTTGTGACTGCAGCGTAGCATGTGTAGCCCAAAAACTAGTGGTTGTAGCGTCAGCATAGCACCAGCAGCTCGCTAGCATTGCCATGGCTACAGGCACTTATCCAGCCCTTCCTTGGCCAGGCCTGCCCAGAACACAGCCCTGCTGAGGCCACTGGCGTGCTAGCATCGCCCAGTGGAGTGCAGGGCTGGGTGTGCTCAAAGATGGGTTAGGTAGTGTTACTGAGCCAGGGCTGGTGCCAACGCTGCAAGCAGAGCACTCTGGCAGTGCTCTGCCAAGAGAGGCCACCCCAACACAGCACCAGCTCATTAGCATTTCCACGGCAACAAGCACTTATCTAGCCCTTCCTCGGCTGGCCCTGCCCTGAGCACGGCTCCGCCAAGCCCAGAGGATCATTAGCGTTGCCCGGAGGGAGCAGGGCCAGGGCTGTGCTGGGAGTGGGGCCCCGCCAAGCCCAGCAGTGGTGACTGCCAAGCCCAGAGGTGGTACACAGGACCCTTGCTCCCCTGTGCCATGAGAGGGCATGGGGAGGTGGTGGGAACGCCCTCCAGTGCTCAGAGGCTGCAGAGGGAGGGGTGATGGGCAGGGCTTACTTACATGTTCATGAGCTTATTTATGTACTATATCTTCTTGGCTTGCACTGCAAATGCCCAGACAGGAATATTCATGGGGGGAAAAAACGTGATTAATTGAACCCACAAAGAGTAAAACTGTGAAGTGGCAGGAGTTCACTCTATTATGAATTGGATAATACAAGAAAACAGTGAACAGATGTAGCATTTTGCTTAGCAATCTCTGGGTCCGGCTTTGGGAGTTTCTTGACCATCTGGTGACAAGGTCTAAGATCATCAAGGAGTAGTGGGAACACTTAAATAAAGTTAAGGTACCTGCTGCTACCACGTAAGGATGAAGTAAGGGAAGCTGCCTCTAGCAGCTTCAAATGAGCATGGTCAGCTGCCTTTGACCCAGGTACCCAGAACCTTTGTTACAGCTGTCCCTGTTAGGGAGGGTCAAGCATCCTTTTAGCTGGTGTTCAAGTAAGAACTATGTGAGAGTGCAACTTCCAGAACACAGCTAACAGAGCAGTTTATATAGAAGGGTGCAAAGAAGAGGGGTTCAGGTGACTCAGGTCAATTTGTTCTGCTGCAGGAGTCTCAAACATGGCAGTAACATGCCCCAGAGTAATTTCCCCAGCAGCTATCCATGCCAAGGAGGAAGGTGCAATACAGAATAAGATGCCAATGGTGGATGCAGTCCTGTAAGTGTCCTCGGCTGCAAGGAGTGCTTGGAGTCTCTCTGTGAGGCCAGGAGAGATAGCCCTTTGTCCTGCAGGAACTCTGCTGTCAACTGAGGAATTATAGGTGAACAGCATCAGAGAAAAGGGAGATAGACAAGATCTTCTCTCAAAAGCAGCAGTTTGAAGAACCATGACTCCCATCTGCAACAGAGGGGCAGTCAGTGTGGTCCCCAGTGTAAAAGTAAGTACAACCTCTGGAGAAGGTGAAGGGTGGAACTGGTGACTCCTGATGCCAAGAGGAAGGCACCTGCCCTACTTAAGGGCTTGCAGCTCCAAACCAGGTTTACTGCCTTGAAATCTGAAGAGGGTCCTGAGTGTGTCATCTGCATGACTGCTGACAGACGTGACATGTTGTCACACGTGTGTATTGTGTATGCTAGTAGTATCCAGAAGCACTTACCTTTCAAAAGAAGCAACCAGCAATGTCAGAGCCTAGCTGCTTTACACTAGAGCATGAAGCTGGAACAGTTGAAGTTTTGCTGGGTTTTCTCTTGCTCTTTTACGTTGTGGGCTAGAATGGAGCAAAGCTATAAATCATTGAAATCTCAGTTTTCATTCAATTGCACTGGATGGATTTTTTTTAAGCTCTGCTGCCAGTTGTCATTGAAACAACTTAGTATATCCTTCAAAATCAGCATTGTAAAAAAGCCTTCTGGGAACTACAAAGCATCCTCACTTCAAATGAGAAATATTTGGACAATGTCATACATAATTATATTCTTTGCTTTGTATAGCAGGGCAAGAGTGTTAGCACGTTTTGTTGCTTTTTTGGGTTTTTTACTCCTGAGCTGATGTTTCTCCTGTTTATTTTCTTTAAAAGCTACAAGGATGCTTTGTGAATTGGCAAGATCTTACAAATGCTGCATAGATTTTTATTCTTGCTTTAAATGTCTCCAGTTTTCTTTCCATGTTCAAAGCAGCATACGGTTCAAATAACTGCATTCATGCTGAAAAGGACTCTCATTCACTGTTCCGAGACATATTTACTTAGATGAATAGTTTGAAGTTTTTATTGGTAAACAAGACTTTAAAGGATAAATGTACTTTTCCCCCCTAGGATAAAGGATAAATATTTCAATTATGTGGCTACTGTTACAGTATATTTTTAGTGCTCAGTGTCATTCATGAGTACAAAAAAGGCCCTGTGTCTTCTCTACAAGCATTTCTTTAATTTCTTGCATTTCTTTAGGAAATATTGACATCAGGATGTGTCCTGTCATCAGTGGCCAGTCTCAATTCCCATGACTAACCTATGTACATATTTACATTACTTCTTTCAACATTTGAGATATGTATTTCAGTATAACTGACTTAACTGTTCCCAGAAAACATAATGCAAACAGAGATTCTCCTAAGAGTACAATACCTCAAAGGAACATTTTGCTAGGGTGTCCTTTATATAGAGTATCATCAAAAGTTCCTTAAACTGAAGTTTGTTTTGCAGAAAAACAAAACCAAAAAACCCATGAAACATTAAAGAAAAAACAAAATCTATGGAAAGTGATCCATACTGGACTGTTGGTTTTGGCTTACCTATTGCATACATGATTTTTCTTTTATATCTTCTATTTGCTGGGAAATTATGTGCCTCTGTTCTTACAATTTTCTCCCCTCTAAACTATTTGTCATTTCCACTATTGACTTTAAGTTTCAAGATTATAAGATAAGTACTCTGGTCCGTGCCTAATAAAACACTTCCTTATCTGCTACACAACTTCAAGCAAGCACTAAATGGCCTTGCAGAGGGCATATTTAAACTTATTTTATTTGAGATTCTAATTTGCAATTAGTTACAGGACTTGTACTTCTTATCTTTAGAACACTTTTAATAGCACTATGAAACTTTAATTTAATAGTGTTTAATTAATATTCTTTCTTGGCAAGGATATCTACCAGACCAATTTCACTACCTTGTTCAAGGGTACCATCTGCTGTGGGTAAGAATATGTAGTGCAATAACTACAGAAGAAATCCTGTCAAAGCAGCGTATTCTTACTCCTTGTATGCTTTGACTGGATACTGTTCATGGGTTTCCCAGTTGATTTTTCACCAGAAACATTGGCTGTAACACTTAATACACTACTAACCCATCTTGATTTGGCAAATCAGATGAGTCATGCAGAAATCTCCGTCTTACTATGGTTCTTTCAATTTGCAGGATTGAGTATTTTTAAAAGCCCATCTTTTTCTCTCCAGCATAAATATTCCTAAGTGTCACCTGATTTCCTTATGATGACAACAATTGTCTGTAATTTCTGATCAATTTGTTTATTACTACCCTAGTTGTCCAAAACCTCCATTGCTTTCCAAAAATAGTTCCAACCATTTTAAGAACTTTCAGTTCGCGTTGTGTAGCAACTATAAGAACTTAGAGCCTCAGTCTAATCAAATATTAAATCACTGGTTTTATGCAGTTGTAAATTCTGTAAAAAACATCCTTGGGGATGACAAATGTCTGTTCTTCACATATTAGTCATGTAAGACACCACTGAGTCTGGGCCATTAAACTAAAGAAGAAATGAAAGGGTATGATTCTTCATCTGTTGAAGTCCCATGGGTGTGAGTTCAATAAGAACAGTTCTACCCTCCTTTGTTTCCTAGATATTGTTAATCTATATTTAAAACTTGTGTTTTAATTAAACTTGAAAATTAATTTGCTTTAACATCTGTGTAAAACAGATTAGAATTAATAAAGTCTGACCCTCTCATAGCATGAATGAAATAATTCTCTTCAGCAGCACAGGACATACTGGACTGGACTTTCCTGGCGCAAGTTAACAGTAAGAAGTCAGAGGAAGTCCAGGAAATACCAGAAATCTTGAACTGCATTAGGAAATCTAGGTTTCCAGTTTCTCTTTATGTAAATTGAAAAGGCATGTGCTAGACTTTGTCACTGCTAATAATTATGGAAAACTACCCGCATAAATTGAATATAGAAATATTCTACCCAGGATCTTGAAACTGATTGCCAAAATAATTAGTTCCTAAGGATGTGATAAGGATGGTGCTCTTTAAAATAATGCTAATTCATGTAGCACAACCAGGTCTAAATTAAAAGTGAAGAAACGTCTTACCAAATCCTTTCAGTGCCTCTACAAAGCTACCACTGTTTTCTAAAACTGTTTCTTACTATTCTTGGTGCCTTCAAAGGCTGAAGTCTCATTTAGCCTCAGCTGAAAAAGGAACCAACTACAAAGAGAAATGTGGTGGTATTTTGGCTGCAGATACAGGCAGTGGAATTAGCTGAGAGCATCTATAAGGAAAATGACACCAGAACAAGAGGACATGGCCTTAAGCTACGCCAGGGGAGGTTTAGACTGGATGTTAGGAAGAGGTTTTTCACAGAGAGAGTGATCGCTCATTGAAATGGACTGCCCAGGGAGGTGGTGGAGTTGCCATCCCTGGAGGTGCTTAAGAGAAGACTCGATGAGGAGCTCAGTGACATGGTCTAGTTGGTGGGGAGTTGGACTAGATGATCCTGAGGGTCCCTTCCAACTCGGAGTAACCTGTGAACCTGTGAAAATCCAACAGTAAAATATTTTTGTTTTATTGGTGAAAAAATTAATGAAAATGTACATGAATCTGTAGTTCTTCCAAGAACAGCACTCACATTGATCTTCAATGCTAATGAATATCCTTGTACAATATTTTCCAGAGAGTGGGCTTCTACAAGTCTCTGTTGAACCTGCTGGCCCTGACATCAGAAAGTCTGTCTTGACATCTCACAGCCTTCTCATGACTCAGTGACAGCTATTCCTACTTAATCCCTCAGGGCAGTCTGGGAGACCTTAATTTAAGAGATTCCTACTGTTATATTGCGTTAGTTTTGCTTCTGAGAATGACTACTAGCACGAAAAAATGAAATGTGATAGTCCAGTCCAGGCTCATCCCGATGCCTGTGCTGTAGAAGCACTTCCTTGGCAGCAGCTCTGAAAGTTCAGAGTAAGGTATGAGGAACAAACTGCCTCTCTCCTGGATCATAATCTGTTGTGAAGGATTCTTTAAAAGCCTTTTTGCACCACAACCTCTGTGCAGTGCCTGTGGTGTGGTCAGGCACAAAAGAGTGTGCTGGAAAGCCTCTTAGGTGCTGCTCACAGCTCCTGTATCAGTCAGTCGGCCAGGCTCAGTATGCTCTCACAAGCTGCCTGTGTGCAGACTGTTGCTCAGCCTGTGATGGAAACAAAAGGAAAATACTATTTTAGAACTCATGGGGAAGACAGTAAAAAACAAAGTGAAAAATCATTTTACACATGGGTTTGCTAACCTATGGATGTCATCAGTCCTCCTTGTATATAGACCTTTATCAACTGGCCAGCTGATACAGCTGTCTAGCTCTAGGGCTCCCCGTTGTCTGGTAGTCCCCACTGCTGCATCTGGAGTCACAAAACTTGAAGGCCTGAGATTTGAGGCATCCCTGCCTAACTCAGTGCTGCCCTTGACGGAAGGGATCTTTTCGTTTCAGGGGAGAGGCAAGTGCTGAAGCAGACAGCATCCCAACCCATGGCTCTGAAACAGCATGAGTGCTTCCCTGGCAGCCATCAGTCAGGCAGCCATCTATCCCTCCTGCTCCAGGGACCGTGGGTTTCATGTGGACCTACCAGTAGGCTACAGTAACTCCAGCCTGCTGGATTTGAGAAAGACCTAACTGTTTACAACGCTGTCAGCACCACAGTACCATGTTAGCATAGTGTGGCAGTGGTGTTTCTATGCCTCATCACAAGAGACAAAGTGCCAGAGACAGAGACTGATATCTCTCCCTGCAGCAGGTCCTGCTAGTTGCTCCTTCCATTTTTTTTCCACCCACATACTGACCCTGACTAACACTTAGGAGATTGTTTAGTTCAGTGAGGTTGTAATAAAAGGTACACAGTAGGATTGCAGGTAGGCTGCTTTCTGCTGCAGTAGTGTTGTTTGAATGAGCTCAGATTTATTATCCTTAGTTGACACAGCTGTAAGTGGCAAAGCCAATGGTCAATTTTTAAAATAAGGGGTGAGGCTGAGGTGCTTTTTCTTCCTTATGGCCCTCATTTCTTTCTCCAAACACACTATTTCTTCATATTTAACCTCTGCAAATAGTATGCCTCAAGACCCTTTGTGTTCTGGGGAGGTGAACGGAGCAGTGAAAGAATTAATTCCTTCAATCCTAGAAGCTGCTGGTTAGGTTTACCCAGAAAATGGGATTTGCTTAGCATAAGGAAGAGAATGTAATGGGGAGAACTCATTGGTGTATACATATGCCTCACATGGGGGCACTGAGTTAGACTTCTTTTGAAGGTGCACAGTGATAGGAGAGGCAGCAGATACAATTTAAAACAAGAGATATTGTTGTAAGATATGAAGAAAATTGTTTCACCCTAAGGGTGATCTCATGCTGGCATGGGAGCCCAGAGATGTATGGCCCTCCACGGGATGCATTAGACAACCTGGCTCTATGCAACCTCACTCCACTGGTCCCTTCAAGCCTAAACTCCTCTGTGGAGCCTACAGTTTGATGCTGCTAAATGGATATCTGGCAGTTTCATTCGTTCAGTAACACATCTCTTCTGTTATTCAGCCTGGCACACCCCTATCTTTCTCAATCTGTATTTTCACTTAGAGCAATGGAGGAATTAAGTACTGTGAAATGGGCTTCTCTGAAGTTCCCAGTAATGCAAGATGTCAACCTATAGTGACATCCGTACATTTGGAGACCTTTGATAACTTCATTTCGGAGTATATATATCTCCTCATCTGATCTGTCTCCCATACTCAGTGTGATGTACTGCATTTATTCAACATTATTTCCAACTCCAGGGGCAAACAGCAGCAAAAATTAATTTATTGCAAGTGGTGTAATTAAGTAAAAAAATAGAATAACAGATGTTAATGGTTAGTAAGTCATATCCCTCATGCTGAAATTTAAGTGATTGTCGAAATTCTGCTGAAAAATATTTGTTTTTAAAATTCATACTTAAGGTGTGAAAAGCTGTTTTGCCGTTCTGATAACGTGAGCATATCAGGGTACTGTTGAAGGAGGGAGAAAGCAGGCACAACTGCTGAGTCTGCCCCCAGTTTGCTGAACTGCATAATACAACTGAATAAGCCTGACCTGGCACGATGTGTTTCTCTGGTCAAAGACACAGGGCCATGTGTAGGGGGGGTCTCTGGCTCGGGTGGTGTGTAGCACATACAGCATCCTCAGCACTGGTTTTGGTGTGACAGTGAATTTTGCTGCCTTATACTGAAACTTCGCTAATTTTTATTTTCTCCCAACCTAAAGCTTTTAGCTAAAGCTTCAAAACTTTTTTTTTTTTTGCCAAAACAGATATGCATTATACATGACACACAGCATAAAGCATTTTCTTTTTAATTTTCAGGAAGTCTGTTAGTGCCAAATCATAAACTGCTTAAGAAGGAGGAGGGAAACTGGGGTAAGTGATATTTGGCAAGATCCACATGTTCCATTTGTTTGTGCAACAATCTCTGCTGCTGACTTACAGCTTCTGAGGCAGCTGTGTAAATATAGGGCTGTGATGGCTGAGGAAGCCAAGAGACAAGCTGTGGAAAAATAACAGATAAAAGCAGACATGTTCTGGATGCCACAGGATAAGACAGAGCAGAGCTGTGCCACAGACATCTTGCTGTACTTTTTTGGAAGATCTTTCATGTTATTATTGGGGTGTGTTGTGGTGGTTTGGGGGTTTTTTTTCCTTTTCTTTTTCTTTATTTTTTAAGGACTTGAAATTAAAGTTTCATTATGGAAGTGACTCAAAGCATTCCTGGAAACATTAAGGAGACTTTCTCATGCAGGCTGCCAGATCCTAATTTGCCAACTACCCTAGCGCTCCTGTCCACAAGGGCCAGGAAACCTTGAAGGTATCAGCTTGCGGTGTTTGCTAGCTTCTCATAAATGAAATTTACTCACTTGTTTTGTGAAGCATTCCTAGAAACTGCAAACGTACCCGTTTAAAAAGAGCTGGAGCTGCTGCCACCCAGTCCCTAGGGAAGCTAACTTTCCCCAGATAAGGCCAGCACAAGCATTTTCCTACAAGGCTAATGTTAATGCCTGCAGCCTGCTGTGCAAGTTAAGCCTTGGCACGTTCTCTAATTTCTTTTTGCTTCTGAGGAAGCAGCAAAAAGATCATGCGTATAAAGAGGCAGACCGGATTAGAAAAGGTTATTTATTGGTTTAGATTAGAAAAGGGATTTTGATTAGAAAAGGTTATTTTTTTTAATTGCAAATATTCACCTACAAAGCATATGAATTTCTGCCTAAGTTTTCCATAAAGCAATGTTATGAAGAAGCAATATTCAGCTATCTTGTGAGACACTTCATAGGTAAATAATGCACCCGGGAAACACACCTAACTCTCAGTTTTCAAAACACTGGTTTTATCTTTTTTGACCAGGATGTCACCTGTGTATTTCTAATAGATATTCCTTATGACTTGTCTGTGCATGTGTTGGATTTTAGCTTATAACTGAATGCAAAACTTCCTCTTGCTCACCAGGTCAGATAGTGACTGCTGCTGATTACACTTTTAAATTATTCTATAAAAATTTCTACAATATTATTTCATTCTAGGATTCTAATTTCTTACATATCTGCTACTTCATAAAATCCTTCTACATCCCAACTCTCCCTAAACCTCTGGTCAAATAGGCAGAAGCAGTGTCATTTAACTTTGTTCTATAGTTCAAAAGCTCAGCAGGCATGCCTTAAGTAGGCTGTAAACTATGAAAATATTCAGTTTCTCTAATGATGCTTGCGATTTTCATCCATTTTCCCTAATTCTGAAATAAAATTGACCTAAATATATGCAGAAATCTCCAGCTGGAGTAGTTTGATCTCATTCTAGGAGGAAGGACAAAGTTTTGCTCATCATAAGGAGAAGTAAAGACTATTTTCATAATAATTTGAACTAATTAAAGTCAACAATTAGAGGAAAAACCCTCAAAGAAAAAGATATTATAGTAATCTCTCACCTCTTTGCACATCAAGTTTCATGCCCTCTTCATGAGTTTTTTCCAGTGAAGACACCATAGCCTTCCCTTGAATCCTCACAGCGTTTTTCCATTTCGCAGAACATTCTGAGTTGGAAGAGACCCACAAAGATCATCGAGTCCAACTCTTAAATGGTACCACTGTCTCCCTGGCAGGAATAGAACCCCCAGTCTCCCGCATGAGAGATGGGGACACTCACCACTGTACTGAAGTGGATTTTTAATTTTTGTGCATGCATAGTGTCACTGCTGCACCAGGGGCCAGGGGTGCCATGCCCCATGGGGCAGGACAGGCATGCCCACCCATGGACTGCCATGTAAGAGTGTTGTAAAGATTAATTAAATTCTAGACATGCTTTATACATTCTGTGTCGAGCTGGCACTGGGGCCACAGGGGAGTGGGGGATCAGCGACTGCTCATCCCACAGCCACAGGCTCGACTGATGCCAGGGAACACCACAGTCCCCGCAGTGACGCAGCTCCCCACACACAGTAGATGCACCACACAGAGTGGTGCCACCCCACACAGAGTGGTGCCACCCCACACGTGCTGTTCCCAGCTGTGGGTGGTATGGCACAACTCTCTACACGTGGTAGATGCTGGAAAAACAGTGGCACTGCCCTGCCCACGCCGGTCCTGGCCACGGGCGGGGTAGCACCGCTCCTCCCACACTTGGTTGCTTCACTGCCACACTGCACCACACTGGCATGGTGCAGGGGCAGTACCGGCTGCTCACCACTGCTCAGCACACCCTGGTGTTGTGGCAAAGGCATCTCTGCACTCGCTGGCTCTGAGGGGGCAGGGAGATGGGCATGGCTTATTTACATATGCATGATCTGCTGCTCTTCAGGGAATTCAGCTTTTGAGGGATTCCCGTGGTCCCGAACCCCTGCGAAATTCAAGGCGTTACTGTACTACCTTAAATAGTGAGGGGGCATTTGTTTGTTCATCTGCCTTTGCAAAGTACATTTAAGTGATGGTATTTTTCTTTTAGCAGAAGCACTGTCACTCCTGCATTCCTACATGATACAAAAGTTTTGATGAATTTTTTCCAGGCGTGGTACATTTCCATTTTTTTACTCAAATCAACCACCATAAAATACTGTGAGAAAATTCCATGCGTTAATTAGCTGATGGCATTAAACAAATATGTGTCTTCTGACTTCAGGATCGTATTTGGATTATAGGGACAGTTCCTTATACCCTTTACAGCGAAACCTCTGCTTACATGGCAGAGGTGAGCTTGTACATCAAGTAATCCCCTTGTTAGAGTTGGGGGAAAATTTGAGTCAGAATCTGGTTTCTCTCTAGAAAGTAATAAAATAAATTATCTTTTCTGTTTTTCTTCCGAGGAGGGCAGTATTTTCTTGTGACATCCTTCTGAAGCTGTGTGAATTGAGAAGGGACAGGACATTTCTTTATATTAAATTAAATAACAGTTTGGCTGAGCAAATCCATCTACGAAGCACCTCTAAAGCAGTTTACTAGGCCCTGATCTTATATTGTTGATTGATTTCAGTGAAAGATGTGAACTCTAAGGGCATGCTTCTATGCGGAGTTACTTCAGGGGGGAAAAAAATAAATCTGTGAATTGTTGTATAACTCCATGTGCAGACCAATAAGTTAAGAATGCTTTTTTGATGGTTTGGATCCAAACAGCTAAATATAACTCTTGATAGCAGGTTTCCTTGTGGATGCTAGAAAAATTTTGTACCCAGTCACAACAACATATTGCTTTGAATTTGAAGAGAGGGCAGGTCCAATTACAAGATAATAGTAGCCTGTAAGATAAGTATAGTTTGTCTTTTCACAGAATCATTGATAGGAAAACATTTCAGCATTTTAAAAATGTATTGTCCTTATATTTAAAGGTGTTTTTCACCCTAATTTTATAGATGAGGAAACTGAAGCATGTTGAATTTTAGCAACTGCCTGATATCAGAAACCTGGAAAAGGTCTGTTCCAAAATGAACAGCTGGATCTGGATAGCAGCAACCTAATCACTGGATAACATTGACTTAGAGCTAAAAGCCTGGAGGAAAAATTTGAAATGTCTTTCTTCTCAGCTCTGTTTTTACCCATGTCTGCATATCAGAGTCACTGAGCCAGAAAAATATGTATGTTGCTGTACAGCATGAATGAACTAAGTTGTCTCTTGAGCACTGGGTGCATTTCTCAGCTGGGTAGGACATTGCAAAGCTTTTATGAGTTTCCAGCACCATTTCACTCAGGCAAGAACCTCTTGAAGAGGTTCTGGTTGAATGTAGCTTTTATTTTTCTTTTTCTGTCTGGTGGGACAAAACAATCGGTTTTCAACATAGCCTTTGCCAGAGCCTGCGTCAGCCTGAATAAACAGAGGTCTCTAGTGCAAGAGGGGCTCTTTCAGAGCTTTAAGAGCCCTGTGTGCAAGTGGAAAGGGTCTTCAGCAACTTATATGGTTATGTCTTTAATAGCTGATCAGAAACGTTTGCTGAAACCACTAGCTAGAAAAAAATTACAAAAAAATGCTTAAAGGGCAGTGCAGGTAATATCAGCGCCAGCGTGATGAAACTGTTGCTGCTTTCACATCAGATTGCTCCTTGCTTAACTACTTTAAAAATAACAACACAAAAACACCCATCACAAAAACCCCCCACCACCAAATCCCTCTGCAGTCCTGACATTTCAAGCTAACTCAACTTTGCACCTAGTAATCAGAATTTGACTCCTGCCTAAAAGCTCCAGGGATGCATACTGTGAACCTTGCTCTGCTTTGAGATGGCTCCCTGGCTACAAATACTACTTACTTCTTTTCCAGCTGTGTTCTGCATTGACATGAAATGGAGATGGTCAGATAGCCTTCTGGTGCCTGTCTGGGCCGGTGACCACTGACGGTGGCTTGTTGTTACTCCAGCAGTAATCAGCGGTGATGTGCAAAGGGAAAGATATTAAATGTTCAACAAGAGACAACTTTATTTACAGACTGCTGCCAGGCTAAAATCAGTTGAACTGTATGAAATAGTGTGCACTGGTTCATAAAAAGAGTTGTAAAGCCATGACACTGATTGAGAGTGAAGAGCCTATAAAGCACTACGCACCAAAGGAGTACAGTCAACCCTCTTCCACTTCATGCCCCCCCATATTGCAGCTTCACGTCTTAGTGGTGTGATTTTTCAGCAATTAAGGAGGCCCATTTTGCAACTGTGCATGTGCAACCTGACAGACATGAATATTCAAATTAGACAGTCATGAATATTCGAATCAACCCTCTCCCCTCTGCTCCAAGCGAAAAGGCTACAGCGGGTCCCCCTGCTGGTGCGCCTGTGCCGCAGCGTCCCTCCCCATCCCGCTCCACCAGGAGCACAGTGGCTGTGGTGGGTCTGCTCTGAGCGGCGCCCAGCCTCCCCCATCCTGTTCAGAGCAAAGAGGCTGCATGCAGTTATGAAAGATTTACACACTCTCAGGTTAGACGTGGTGTCTGAGACTTTCTCAAATGACTCTCCGAGACATACTTGTCCACTCCAAGTATGGAGAGACCAGGTCTACCCACCTGGAGAGACACCAGGACAATGGTGCAGGCGGCGCCCCCACACCAGTGTCCCTGGCTGAGCAAAAAAGGTGTTTTTCCCGGTGTGGGGTGGCCATGGGTGCTGGGAAACCTCGAGACAAACAGTGACACACAGCAGAGCAGTGCCGAAACAGTGCCAGAGTGCCACGGGGCCATGTGAGGGTGCAGGGCAAATTTGCATATTAATGAGCTGCCATTCTACGTGGTTGAAGGGCTTCATGGATAGGGGCCAAGACCCACAGTACTGTGGTATAGGAGACCTGACTGTAATTGACTCCTTCTCTTGCATAAATGATTTTTTCTCCTTGACATACTCTTGGAGCAAACTGTGATTCATATTGATAGAACATAACAAATTTAAATATTTTTCTGAAAGCCATGTAAGGTAAGAGACAGAGCTTGGCTGAGAGGGTCTTGAGAGACAATATTAGTAATATTAATAATAATAATTTAGTGGAAAACCACTGCCTTAAACTGTATTAGAAGAAAAGTTTCCTTTACAGGAATTCAATCAAGTAAGAGAGAAGGACAGTGCTGCCTTTGCAGATCTAATGCACCCATCTCCTTCTACCCATCTGCTAGCTCCAGTTTCAGAGCTACCTTGAGTGTTGTTCAGATGTTTCCAAGGATCTGGCATATGAATTTTGGAAAGGTGAACAAAAATTTTTTGAGCTCCAGTTGACCTTTCTTGCTTTTCAGCAGGGCAGAATTAACTTGTGCTGCAAGATTAAAAGACAACCTTGAGCATGACGAGGATCTCAGAAAAGCAGAATTCTGCTTTCAGAACAGTGTACCCTGCAATAAGCAGAGATAAGTCTAAGCCACAGATCTAGGTCTGGACTCAAGCTGTTGTGAAGTTTGGTCTGCACAGAGGTAGGACTTCTTCATAAACATCTCCGCAGCAGAAAACTTTGAGGTTTCTCTTTTGCTGTTCTGAATTCATGATCCCAGGCGTTCAACTGTTGAGTATGGTTTTGCCTTGGTCTGTTGTGAACTAAGGGCAGTTTGAATTTTTTTTGTTCAGCTTTGCTTTATTCTGCAATGGTGCCATATGCTATTCTTGCTTACACAAGATTTGGTGAGCTTTTGTCATCACAAAAGTTAAGGCATCTGTTGCGTACCAGCTATGCAACTATACTGCAGGATCTAGCAAAAGCAGCCTAGCTCCTGTAAAACATGTGTGAATGATATTTTGCTTAAGCAAAAGTGTTTCTGAATGTTCTCCTAGCCTCTTTCCATAACCACCAGTGGTTATACAAGACAATGACATGCAAGTATTCTCCCTTTAAAAAACTGTTTTTGAGGCAGTGGAAGGAGGGTGCGTCAAAGAAGAAGGCAAAGCACAGGCAGTACAAGTGTCCTGCTGGGAGTTTTCCTCTGCTCTGTCTCTTGGTTTCTGCTCCTTGGTGGGACACAGGTCTCATAGCTGGCACAGATGCAAAAAAACAGCAGCAAGGACAAGTTGCCAAAGTGGACTGCTGGTGTCTGGTACTTCAGTGAGGCGTGCAACTGCTGAATGTGCCTCTTCTTTGTGTCCAGAGGGATGAAGAGGATGTAATTGAACCATTTGCTCAGTGTGAAGACAGAGTTCAATGACATGTCTCAAGGGATCGCACTAAATTGATACTGAGGAAGATAATTAAATTGTGTGGCAGTTTATCACAGGAGATGCCTGGATAATCAGCAGTTCCAAAGGACTTTAAATCATGGGTTTGTAGCCTAGCTGTATTTATGAACTATAAGGAACTCCTGCAGATTTTGCTTGGCTGTTAGATTCTGTGGAGTAGCAGTCCATTTCTGTCCAGCTGAGTGACGACACCTTGCTAGAAATGAAGTACTGACCTGGATGCATACAGCAGGCTCTCTCATTTTTAAATCACCATCTGGAATTTCACAGTGGGTTAAAAACATCAAATGCTTAAGTGAATGTATTCATATGTCATTTCCATTCACAACTTCTCCTTTCCTTTGTCAATTACTCCCTCTGCATTTTCCTCTCTTTATGCAAATCAGGAAACACTATCTTCAATTTCGCTACTATTCTCTCCTCTATTAAGCTGGTTTCTGCAAGAGGGAAAATGGAGCTGCAAAACCTTATTTTCCAAAGGCGAGAAATAATTTCCAAGTGGGGTTCCCAGTTGTGTGGGACGATGCCAGAGTTGCTGGGAAACTTTAAGCACAAATTCCTTGGAGATGCTTACCATGCTTTTCAAACCAGCCTTTCCTAGCTAGATGCCATAATGCAAGCATGATGGGAGAAATAAAATCTACGAGATGCACTTGATTTTGTTACCACTTAATGATGTTGTTTTTATTTCCTCTGTCATCAGATCGACTCAACCCCCTCAGTCACACATGAAGACTCAAAAGGATTCACAGCAAGTTAACACGTGTAGTCAGTAAAGCACCTCCAATATATCCTAGGTGTTTCTCTTGATCCACTTCTCTGCTTCCTGCATCACCAGTTTACTTCTTCTTTTCTCTGTATCATCCTCTTGGTATTTTTTAAATTCCTGCCTAAGTCAGGCACAGATGCAAATTTCTACCTTAGGCTTCCAGACCTACATTAGCATATGTCAAATTCGTCACAGTGGCCTGGACCCTGGGAGCCCAGAGCATCACAGCCTGCAAGAGCCTGGGACTGTCTGTATTTGCCTTGAACGTTCATCTAGGACCTTAGAAATCCTCTTTCCTCAGAATGGCTTTTTTCCTAATTAATCTCCAGAGATGACTAGGTGTGCATACACATATGAAGAGAAAGACAAGCACAAACAAATGGGTAATTAACACTTGTTTCGTACAAATGTATTTTATATGTGCAGCTCACAGATTTACCTTCTGCTTAGAGACCTGTCTTTCTCACTGGGCTCATATATTACAACACCAACTAAGTACGGATACATTGTGGGGGTTTTCTCTTCAGCCAATTATCACCCAGTTCCTGAGTGAGGAGATATCTTTAAAACTGTCATATTTTTCTTGTAAGAACAGGGAATTTTAAAAAATTGCACAAATAGAACTTCGTTACTCTTTTGCTATCTGTACGCCAGTTTGTTGAAATTAATGAAACCCTGTCTGTTCACTTTCAAGATGCAAGGCATGGAGTTTGTTATTTGAAATCCATAAAATAAGTTTTTTAACTCAGGACACAGCTGCATCAACAAGAAAAAGCTGTCATACTTCACACGTCCTACTATCAACACACCTCTAAAAGCAAATTCAGTAATTGTTTCCTGCTTTCAAATAATGTAGTGGAACAGTAAATTTAAAATATGCCAGATTTAGCAATTCATTAATAAGAGAATGTCAAGAACTCTGTATTTCAAATTCTCAATTGCAGGAATGATATTGCAGTCAGAAACGCTTTGCACACTATCTTAGTCCTGCAGCTTCAATCTGTGTACGTGTAAATACTTGATTTGAAAAACACCTTGTTAAAAGCAAGGTTTCTAAGGTATGTATAAGGTAGGAAATGGCAGAATTAAGACAGCCTTCTGCAGGTATAATTTGCTATCCACACCTTTCTTGCTAATGTATATACATTCTTGAACAGTCTTTAAACATAATAATCAGTTATTCCTTTTTTCTGCTAAGCTTCCTCTGGGAAATAATTCAGGTTGTATAGTGAAGGAGTATAATAAAAAATGAGGGGCCCTAACTAACTTGGAAGGTATTGGAGTTCATAGAAAAATAAATCTTTTTATGAACCACAGAACTAATAAAAACTGTTTTGCCTTAGATTCCAGCCTTTTGTTTCTTAACCCCTTTGCCTGTTTCTTCTGTAGCTTTTATGTTTGCCTAAGCAAATGGCTGCATGTTGTGTCTGAGCCCATTCTGGGTCCCCAGCTCTACCCAAGTGTGCCAAATCTCAAGAGTATTAATTATCTTTGACATCACTGACCTTCTGTTAAATAGAATTGAAACTGCCCAGCAGGTTCACACATTGTTAAGGCAGAGAGGCAGGAGGGTGGGTGAATGGATGGGCTGAGACTTTGACTAACTGCAATTTTATAATTTTTTTAGTTATCTGTGAAATATAAATATGACACCAAGTAACTCAATCTTGCTTATACAACAGATTTGTATGATGTGAGATAAATAATTTAAGTCAACTTTTTCATAGATGGTTCTAAATGTGTATTCTTGATTTTCTGACTGCCTTGTTTAAGGTGACTGGAGTGTGAAAGTGCTACAGTATTCATGGCTGCATTTGAAATCAAGGGGACTTTGTGATATCAAGTAGTCACAAAACATCAGACCTAAAAGTCTTAAGTTAGGCTAGAACATGTTGATGATTCATCAAAATACTGTAGAGATGACTGCCAGCGATAAGCCCTGGGAAAATTTGTAATGATCCTTCTATTAGATCTTGGCCAGTGATGTTGAGATCTTGGAGCGTTACGCTGAGCAAGAAGAGAGCAGTCTATTGAATAACTGCTCACTCATTCAGCTCTGTCTGGACATGTTCCAAATGAGGTATGTTTCTATAAGAAAAATAATGTTTCATCATGCCTAAGATTTTAACATTTTGAACACAAGAAAAATATTTTTCACAGGCATGTGAGGAAATGGAAGAACACGAGGTTAGACAGCCTTAATTCAGTATTTAAATTCAAAGTAATTAATTTCAACTGAAACCAAAGGTCTCAAATGAAGAATATTAGGCTCATGTAAAACATATTTATGAAAAAATATAACATTAATATCTTTCAAAAGCTTGCTTCTTGTGGCCCCTATAAATAAAGACTTACAGCAAGTGATCTATATGTAACTGCAAAATACAGCAAATTTTGAAAGGCAGCTTGGTACCTCTCGTAAATACCAGAGTTGGGAAGTAAGGAGGGAGCAGGAAGAGGGAACCTTTGTCTAGTAAGTTATTTTTTGTCCGGATCCTGACATGCAGTAGAGAGTAAAAAGCAAAGCACAAGGGCATGTAATTGTAATTAACTTGTATCCCTATCACATAATCTTCTTCCTGAAAAATACAGTCCATTATTTCTGTGTTGGCACGCCAGGTTTACCTGCATTGGGAAAAAAAAATCATCCTTACCTTATCAGGGTAAAAAAGACATTTTCTCCTATCTCATCATCCTGACCATACCAGATGCATTTTCATCCTTGGATGCTTCCTTTTCCTTTCGTTTGTCTTTTGTCCCTGTGGGTCTGATGCTGGCCAGAACACTGAATTTTTGTTTAAATGTTACGTATTGTTTTTTCACTGTGGGGTGTCCATAAATATATGGTATGTCAGCAGCTCCCAAGATGACAAAATATAAAAGGATTATAGAATTGTGGTTCTGTCCTCCAGAACTGATAAAACTTATTTTAGAGACAAATAGACAAATCTTAAGTTTAAAAAATAAGCCTTTATGTCATGCCTGCAAGCTCGTTAACAAAGAAAAAGATTGTTTGCTGTCTTAACTGACAACAGCACCCAATATAAAGAAAAAAATAATGCCAAATGAAAACTTGAGTCCAGAACATTCAGAGACAGATAAAAGAATACAATACTTTTTAACTGTTTCAATTACTGTAGGACTAGTCTTGAATAGTTGCACATCAATCGAGTCCCAGTTTCTCCCGTGACAGCCTCAAAAATTACTGACTGTCTTCTTTCATGCTTTGTGGTACAGACGATGACTAGGATTTTATGGATATCTAACAACTTTGGTAAGATTTGACAGAGTTTGGTGATCTACCCACACAGAGGAACTGGAGCATCTGCTTCCCAATATATCCATAAGACAGGAAAATAAATTATTTCTTTTCAAAACAAGCAAATTGAGACAGAAAGAGAGGGGATTTGCAGATGTCCTCTTGGCAAGCCACAAGTACATTTTTATGGTCCTTCATGTGAGTCATTTCCAACAAACCTGGTACAGCTGGAAAAAGAAAACAAACACAGAGATCCCATGACTCACACACATCAGCTCAAAGAAAAAAAGTTCATAAGCGCCAAGAAGTAAGATACCTAATTGCAAGAGGTGGACTCATAAACTTGCTCTTTGCCATCCTGGTATCAGAAGAAAAGGGAACTAAGGAGGATTGATTGAAAGATTAATATTTTTATTACTAGTGTTGATAGTGTCAAAAATAATTACTGACAAACAGTTTTATAGGGGGAGAATATCAGCAGTATGCAGGGACAAATAAGTAATTCACCAAGCTGCAAAAACCCTTTAAATAGTGTTTTCTTCCTTTCCCAATTTATTTTGCCTTTGCAGAGTGACTCCTCTACTAAGCTGCAGAATTTCACTCTTCCCCTAGGAACAGACAGTACTGGTCTAGCAGGCATAGGGTCCAGGATGACCCTACTACAGCTGTACATGCATGGGCTGTGTGTGAGAGAGGAGCCTTTAACCTGGTATGTACCGGCTGCATGGTCTACACCTCGTCATGCTTTCAAGAAAAGGCAGTCCTTATTCCTTCACAGTTCAGAACTGAAGTTGTTGGTGGGAGCATGAAAGTAAGCACAGAGGGTTAACCAGGAACCTTACATTGCTGACATCAAGAAGCTCCACGGAAGGTTTAAGGTAAACAATTTCCTTCCATGCTCCCATGCTGTTTTTTGTCTGCACAAGCTAATGTTGTCTTTCTGTTGGTGCAAGTAAAGAACACTCAGCACATCATCTCCTCTTACGTTGCTGCTCCTCTGAGTTGGCAACGTGACTAACGGTGAAGTTCAAAGTACAGTTCTTCAGTGGCCCAGGTCAGATGTTGGCCTTGCCAGTTTTTCATATTGACACTCTTCTAGATAAGACCAGAGATGCCCCTGAACTTTGAAGTCTGGTGAAACACATGCCAGGCAGTGGACTAAACAAGAAAATACTCATTTGATTTGTTTTATCCTCTGGGATAAGATAGCCAAGCTGTAGTCAGAAAGAGACAAGGCCACTTTCTGGAAGACTGGTTTATCAAAATACTTAGCAAGTTATTTTGCCTACAAGTAATTAATGTTTTTACAGTTAACTGAGTGTTTTACTTGTGATTTTCTGATTTGCAGAGAGCAGTACCTATCCATAGTAATAAGGCAGAGATCCATCACAATCCCAGGTACAGTGATTTAAGTTGTAGATGGAGTACCTCATCATGAGGGTGTGAGTATAGGTCTTTGTTTCAGGGATGGATCAGAGGCTGTATGAGTCTGCATTTACTATGCCTGTAGCAAGTCTATCAGCCAAAGGTATCACAGACAGTATTAAGCTAAAAGAGTGATTCTGGCNAGACCACTGAGAAAAGATGTAGAAAGTTAATTCTAAAAGATGACATTCAGGATAGAAGCTTTTGTGTTTTTCTTTCAGTTTCTTAAGTCTCAGAGGTCCATGCATACAGGACTGTATTCCAGTAACTCTATATTTTACAGATTAATTTTATTGGGTTTTATTTTGTCCTATGTAACTTTGTTTCCAATACTTTAATAGCTATGTATTTACATCCAGCCATAATCAACATGAATTTTTCCCTAAAACAACTATCTGGTTTAAGATAGAAGCTGAATGACTTCAATAGAAGCAAGTCATATTGATTATCCTCCATACCTACACTCACTCTTATGTCTCTATGTAGGAAGCATTCAGGCCATATATTTCCCAAGGCAGCCTGAAGGCCACCTCGGACTGCCACTGTGGCAATTTGCCACCATTAAAACACATCATTAGAACCATTAAACTATACTGGTAGTCTACAACCATAGTAATCTAATGGATTTCAGCAAGTATTTTGTTTACTGCTTTGTTTAGAGACAGTGGCAGTCTGGTGATACTCAGTTTCATAAGCTGCTACATTTGGAACTACTATCTTTAAATTCATTTCATACAGACAAGCCAAATTCTTCTCAGCTTCCCAAGCACTTGCTCTTAGCAGCAGAAATCACGACAAGAATATGAATTTTTGTCATTGTACATAAATCCTAAATATATGTGAGAGTTTCTGGCCTGGGATGTGTTTCTTGCCAAGTCTTGAGGAAGGGGTTGAGAGTCAGTATCATGAAAAGTGAAGTCTTGAGGATAAATCCTTCCTCTGAGTTGTTAATCAGTGGACCTCTGACAAGGAGCAAGGATTTGGAGGGAAGTTTCAATGACTGAGTGTCTTCAATCTGTAACGGACTGTAAAGAGAGAAGCAAGTCAAGTACTTGTGAATGCTATTCAATATTGAGGCACACACAGCCACCGAGGACATGAATATTCAGGGAATGTGATCTTACAGGTCCAGAGTTCAAGTAGGTTCTCAGTGAGATCCATGCTTTGTATTTACCTTGTAATGCTTCACATTTCAAGATGAATACTAACTTCAGGAATCAGAAGAAAGTGAAGTTCACAGAAAGATAATATTGAAAGAGTTATGAGTAAAGTAACTTCATAGGAATTATTCAGTGAAAAACATATATGGTTCTTATGACATTTTAAGCTGATGTTTTTACCCACACTTTACAACTTCAAAAAAATTCCAAGTACAATGTTATGTCTGTGTTTTTAAATATTATACATGTGTACATACTGAAGGATGTACATCTGTATGTACGGTCAGCCCTCTTGCACTTCACGCCCCCCATGTTGCGGCTTCAGATCTTAGTGGCATGATTTTTTAGCGACGCAGGAGACCCCTTCTCGCAACTGTACATTCGCGACCTGCCGCAGCGGCGGCAGTGCAGGTGGCGGTGGCGGCGTGGCCACCATTCAACGCAGAAGTCGGGCATCGCAGACCCTGATTAAGACCGCGGGTGCGCAATATAGGAGACCTGACTGTATATATATGTGTGCATATGCACATATGTATTGAGGTTTTCTGTCGCTGGGTTTCTGGTAGCTGGGGGCTATGAAGGAGGCTTTTCTTTGAGCAGTTGCTGGAAGCCTCCGTCATAGCTGGCAGAGCCAATGCCAGACTGGA
>WEKX01010120.1:18489-35442 GCA_013390025.1 Pitta sordida | reverse complement strand
CCCCCCCCGCCTCCTGGAGGAAAGGGGGAATGTGGTATCTGTTGTAAGAGACAGAGAGGTGGGGGCAAATGTTGCCTTAAAGATGATACTTCTCACTTTAATCTCTGATCTTGTTAATATAAATTGTTTACATCCCCACCTTGGAGTTTGTTTTGCCTGTGATTTGTAAGATTTGTAATAGGCCTCATTCGTGCTGTAGCAAAACCCTTCCATTTTTTTCTTTTCCTCTCTCCCCAGTTTGTATTGTGGGGCAGTGGAGAATGAAGTGAGAGAGCCGCTGTTGGTGAGTCTCTGGCATCCAGCCAGGGTCAAACCACCACAACATATACATAGTTATTGGTGTCCCTGAAGAATCTATATAGCCAATATATGTTCCAGTGTTTCAAGCATATGAACTACACAACAGTAGTTATGCACAAGCAGGGACAACTTGACTTGTTCTGTCATTTGTGGTGAATAATTTTGATGGCTACACTAAGACAATGGCTATAGTTGAGACAAAAAAAATATTAGTGTTTTCCATTTCCTTTTCACATTACCCTACCAAATAATTTACTTGTCACATCTCAAAATCATCGTAGCAATGTACAAGGGCCCTTACTCTAAAAGTCCTTATTTTGCTATCCAAGCTATTTCTTATACATTAAATTTCTAGACCATTTGTACAAGTAAACTAAGATAATATGAAGTTGCACCTTACAGTGGGCAAAAAGTGTCAGGTAGCGGGATGTTGTGCATCAAGCTATTCAGATGCAAAACCTTTTTGGCTACAGAAAGGGGTACCTCAGGTTTCCTTGGGAAAATACCCTGCCATTCGTCCATGCTGACAAGAATTGCTGACGAAGGCTGGATTGTCACAATTAGCACAATCTTTTATGCAGTGGCACCTCCCAATAAGAAGGAGCTTTGATACCAGACAGGGATGAGCTTTCAGTATTTTCACGACATGCACTTGATAATGTGTGAACTGGACTACACTTTATTCTACTTGCCCCATTTGACAGGGTGGTGAAGATGGAAGGGCAACTATGATGATGATTTGAACTCAGCAGCCTCCCTGGGTGAGCAGTAGGACCCACATACACACCAAAAAAAAAGGTTTCTGAAGTATCAGAGTTGCTCTGTGGGGGACCTGAGTTCAAAGGACAGGGGAAGTTCTTCACACACCTCCATAAATGCAAATAAGGGCAATTAGTGCCTAAATGAGATGTTCTCCTCACCCAACCCCCCCACCCCTGTATATTCTTAGGAATAATACACAAAAAAACCCTGACATACGGTAACTGTCATGTCTGAGCTTGAATTCTTGTTCCCTTTTGTACTTTGAAAGGTTTAAACCAGCTATGTACGTTTTTCTCTAACAAATGACTCCTACAGCCCTGCTGTTCTGGGCAATCCATTGGTTTCATGGGGTGCTGCACAAATGAATACATTTGTTCTTGTCATAAATCCACTATTCAGTTTGCCTTCTTCCTGTGATGTTCTCCAGGAGACCTGTACATTCACTTTTAGGTAGTGATCTACAAGCAAAACATAGCTTTGAGGGAATTCGTGAACCCACACTACAGTTCAATTGCATTACTGTTGATCAGTGTTTGTCCACCATATGCCTCTCTCTTTTTCCACAGGCAAATGTAACTAATCATCAACATACCTGTAAGCAGTGTTTCCTAGAAGAGCTACCATGTATTTCTTCTGTAATAAAGGAGTCAAGTTGACTGATGATATGCATATGGATATCACCTCCAGCATAAATACTGCAGGAAAGACGAGCACAAAGAGCTACAGTAAGGAAGGGAAATGAAATGTAGAAATACTACTTGGGGAATATTTGGCAGAGGAACAGCATGGCAGAAAACAAGGTGTTGTTATAGAGAATTACAAGTGAAATATGAGCCAGCAATGTGAAGCCAAAGTCAGGCAATGGTATTCTGGTACATCTTAACAAAAAATGTCATGTAAAAAACACATGGGAGATAATTACTGTGCTCTGCTCCTCCTGTAGAGGCTTCTGCTGGAGGTGTGTGCCTGCTTAGGTATATGCCATCTTGAGTCACCATATTTTGAGGATGGTGTAGGAGAGAACAGCAGAAAGAAGAGGTTCAGAAAATAGGACTTATGAATAGAGGTTCAAACAATTGGCTTTTTCTGGCTCTATCCAAGAAAATTCAAGTGAGATGTTTGTTTTCTAAAGCAAAGGGGGTTATAAAGATCAAGAAAACTGTTGTTGCGTAATTGTTTGTCACTTCTGCTAAGAGAAATGGCAAGATGAAATTAGTTCAATTTGCAACAACAGAGAATTCAGATGAACAACCAATTTCTGAGGGTTTTTTTGTTTGTTTATTTTTGGTTCTCTTTTAGGAAGTATATTAATTTAGGCTGAAAATTCAAAGAATCCTAATACTAAGAGTAACAAATTCTTTAATAACCTTCTAGTAGGAAAGACACTGATGATTAAATGACTCTTAAGGTGGACTCCAAATCTAATTCCTTTTCCTCCATAGTGCTACATGACCTTTACAAAGAGCAAAAAAGAAGTGTTACTTACCCTTACCAAAAAGTTAAAGATTTAACAAAACAGGACCACTTCAAGCACTCTTCAGTCTTTTATTGTAAGCCATGTCAGTACAAAGTGGAATACTGATCGTACAAAATCTATTTCTCTTTCTACTTAAATATGTATATGTACAAATCCTCTTCTAAACTGTACATGCATATGCCACACAAATGTGTGAGCAGTGTTCCTCCCACAGGCAGATACCCACAGGTAGAGTATTACACCCTTTTCCGAATTCTGTCACGTATTTTTTTGTCAAAATGCATATTCTACAATTCTGCTATAAGCAAACATGCAACATCAAGTTGTCATCAGTACATTAAAACACTTTTCCTAACGCTGCCTTAGATTTCCGCCACTTTAAAGCCCTTGACTTCTTGATACACACTTGTCCAGGTTTCATCATAGGATATCAGTATTAAAAGTTTACAACCACACAGCATTTCAGGACGTGCACTAACAGTTACAGAGTTAGAAAATTTGCTCTGTCTGAAACACCATCAAAAAACGATAGTTTCCAACCACATCACTTTTTGGTCTCCCTCACACAGCAGTGCAATGCCAGTGCAAAGCTGGGACGTACAACTAACGTCTCCCAGGGTGCCAGGGAAGTGTGAGGTCACACATTTCAGCTGCCATCTGCACCTAGAGTGGCTGAAAAAAGGCATGAAAATGCAGCCTACTCTGTCTGCTGGTAGGCCTCAGGTTATTTGGATGAACATGGCAGGCATGCTTAAGGAAGCCTGAGCTGCTTCTGGTTTATCTGCAGAAAGATAGTCATGTCTCCTTTTCAACAAACAAGGGTAGACCTCACTTCTGTCGAGTACCATAAGGCTGCAGAGCCAGAACAACTCGCTGAGGTCCCAGAACAGTGGGTACCATCACATACCTCAGGTGGGCACACCATTTATAAAATATATAATACATACAGAAATGTATATGCATGAAAACTAAAGCTAAAATATAATTTTATGATTTGCCTTCCTAATTATAACTTGTTCTACTTTACTGCATAAATAAATAATATGATTTCTAGTTTCAGGGGGAGGGTATTTCTAGAGGCAAAAGGTTCTCTTTGATTCATTATTTCTGTCTTTGTTATCACATTTGGGTGATAGAAAAAGGAAGAAAGGAAATTACAAACTGAATGGCCTCATGAAATTATAAATTATAAATGAAGAATTTGATCTGAAGTATGTGACAGGACATCTTGTCAAGATGCTTCCTCAGTCGTTTATCTTTTTTCCTAAATAAGATCTTCTTTCACAGGCAAGAAAACAGAAATAATGCTACTTTCATTTTATGAAATGGCTGAGTACCTTTTTAGTACCAGTGTAATGTTAAGTAGTGTGACAGGTGAAATTCCTAGTTCTTCTGTAACAAAAAAGACTTCCTTTTTTGTCTCCTTAAGTCGTGTAGGAGGCCTTTAAAGCACCACGAGGAATAAGGAATTTTCTAAAGAAAATTACTCTTGACATGTGATTCTTTGCAAATAGGTATGGTATTCTGCTTCGTCTGGCATGGATACTTGCTTTTTGGTATTGCTACAGACTGTTGTGCTCAGAGGTGAGCAGCCTGTTATAAACTCAGCTTTGTCCTCCAGGCAACTCTGCAGATTTCTACACGGTTTGTTTCTTCTGTCTATTACAGTAACATAGAAGTGAGACTTTTTCCATTTGACGGCAAGAAAAATAAATCAGCATCCAGTCTTCATCCTTTCTCCAAGCCAAAGCTTCCTCGAGTAACTGAAAATGGATGCTTCTTTTCAAAGGCATGACTTCAAGGTTTTGTGCTTGATCTTTCAGAATTATCACACTCTTCTTGATCTTGATGAGGAGATGAAAACTTCGCTTTGATAGAAGTTGTATATATCTGTAAATACGATACAAATACGGGCAAGGCTGATTTTGAAATTTCAGTTTAAAGAAGCAAAAGGAAAATGCCAATTGCACACAGCAAAACAAATATATTTCTCCAGTACCCAACTCACTTGGACAGGGAAGACAGAGGGAGTGTTCAAATTACCTGAATGCAATGAGTAGTATCTGTATAATGCTTCTACCTGGAAAACACACTTTTTATTCTAAGAGCGAAATACAAGTCTGATCTATGTAGTCGGGTTCTTTCCCTTAGATTTCAGCTAT
Organism: Pitta sordida; assembly: GCA_013390025.1. Classification (NCBI taxonomy): domain Eukaryota; kingdom Metazoa; phylum Chordata; class Aves; order Passeriformes; family Pittidae; genus Pitta; species Pitta sordida. The sequence continues at coordinate 30,741 of WEKX01010120.1, read as the reverse complement.
CTCGAACTTTGAAGTTTGTGTATGTATGCACAAAAGCCAAATTCAATTTATGTAGAAGTGCTGAATGTTACATCTTCAGGGATTATGCGAATGTCACATCTTTTCAGTCAGTAACAAAATACCTACTTGATGTTTTCCCTTGTGCTTGGAAAATAATAGTCAAGGTAAGGACAGAGTATCCTTTCTTTCCTATCAGTTGTTGCATCTTGCGTCTCCCATGTTGTACACACAGTGTGAAGTTAAAATCCTGTAAAGTAAGAATTTCCAGAACCACAAGATTATGTGAGCCTACAGAATATTTATATGTGACTTCATTGTGTTACACAATTGGCAGTTGAAGGCACCTCTGGAAGCCTCATTGAAGCAGAATCAATGCCGGCCATGGCCTTGCCTGAACAGCTTCTTAAACCAGGCCAGAGATTCCACCATGTCTCCACGTTTTCCTTAATGTCCAACCCAAATGTGTTTGACAATTGCACTTATTACATTGTAACTATCAACTTGGCTCTATCATCTTCATAACTGCCCTTCAAGTAGTCGTAGGCTGCTGTTCCTTCTGTTCCTTTAGGATCTCTGTGTAACTACCAGAGACAGCTATGAATCTCTTTTATCAGCACTAGAGCTGCACAAGCTCTCTGTGCCAGCCAGCACCTAATAAAACTGAAATTTCTATACACTAGTAATTAAATACTACCTTAGACTTTGAAAAACTTGGCATAGAGAACTGTCTGTATTCAGAGGTTTGCAACTGTTTTCACACCATCCACAGCATGCTAACTACAAAAATACTCAGACATGTAACTCCTGGTCTTAAGTACTCACTAATTCGGAAACAGATTCTGGTTTGTTTTGGCAAATAACCAAATGCAAGCAGTACTGGAAGATTTCCTTGCACTCTAATTGCACAAATTGAGCTTAATTGAGCTTGTTAGTTCTAAATAAGACTATAATTTATCCTTTACAAAAAGATTTTGAGCAGAAAACTGGATCCTTAACTCGGTTCCTTTGACTGTACCCCAGATACCTGAGCTTAGTGTTTAGAAGTTCATCAGATTCTTTTCATAAGCACTACAGTGGGCCTTAGATGCAGAGAGGAAAATTGATTTTATTATAGAGTAGTCCAGTAACTTAATATTGGGGGTTCTGAAAACTTTGAGAGGACTCTGATCATAGTCAAAACTTTAAAAGAAAAACAATTGAGTATCGCCCCAGAACTAGAAATCAGCTGTCACAGCAAATACACAGCATGCAAAAAGAATGCCATTTGGACATAGTAGCATGTAATATGGCAGAATAATAAATTTAACACATTATGTGACACAGTTTGTTTAGAATTGTATTTTCAGAAAAATGATTTTCCATCTGCCTTGCTACCACTTTTCGAAGAAGATGGCAGGATTGCATTGGTGCTGTAGGTGTGGAGTCTGTGGGGTGAAGTTTGTTTTCATTTTGTTAACCTTCAGCTCCATTCAAATGTAGGAGTTTTTTGGGAAAAAAAGCCTTGGTGAATAAGAAGGTTTACAAGTTTGGCAGTTCAAGCCCTGAATCTACAAAATCTAAACTGCTTTTATTGCAGGATCAATGCCTCAAGCAGGACCTCACTGGAGCTCTGGGTTTCACTGTAAGAGTTTTGAGCAGATTTCATTGTCATCACAAAGCTCTAATCCTCTTGCTTTTTATTTTATGAGAAATCAGTTCTGACTTCCTTTAAAAAAACCTGACAGATTGTTTTTTATAGCTAGAGAAGCAGACTGTCTTCTTTGCCTTGAGGTTGTGAAGACAGAATAATTTTACACTATCTGGATTACAAAAGAAATATGAAAATTGCTTCTTCTAGCTCTTCTCTCTTTGTCAACCAATCTGAAGCAATATTTTCCTTTCATTCTCAGTAACATATGCACACCTATATATATTTATATGTACAGTTAAAAGTTAAAACCATCTTATGTTGTCAGTTTTCTTTGTTGAGCTTTCATACCTTTCGTATTACCAACAAAGCTTTATTTGCCTGAACTGTGCTTTGTTATCAAAGGGCTCGGATTTTTTTTTAACAAAATATGCCCCTATAAGGTTCAGGCAACATCGCTTATTGTGACTATGCTTTGCTTTTCATTTTGTGCAGAAATTCACCTACACGCTATGGAACAAAAATTTTCTTTGCAAACAAATAACAAATGTCCAAAGTAACACAAATTTACATCTGTGTTAAAACCAACACATTTATTCTCTCTGGCTTTTAGAAACATGAGAGAAACAAAAAGTGCCTGATTCAGATATGAAAATGAAGCAAATCTCCAAGTTAATATTTGGGAGTTTCACACATACATTAGAATATATGTGTTTGTTATTGTAAGAACTGTACTTAGCTCACTAAAATATGTTTCATTTCCTGAACAAGGAATTATTCTGAATGTATAGCCCTTCAAATCATATTTCTGTTAATTTGCAATAACAATTGTAGGATGATACTTCCAGCCAACTGTATCATAGAATGTTTATGAATAGAGAATATAATTAAGTAATTTATGAGCAAAAATCAGGAAAAGGGAAGAAGCTTACTAAAGCATGAAAAAAAGAGCAGTTGTTCCATCTCCTCTCCTTTTTTTAGATTAGATTTATAATTTTAAGGATACTGTGCTGTTTCTCATAAGAACAGAGTTTGATTTTACTGGCCAAATTCCAACTGCAATCTGCCTAACTAATTGCTTCTTGTGTTCTTAACTGGAAAAAGCATTCCTGAGTTTACAATCTTGCCTAATTTACTTTTACAGTGTCCTTAATTCAGTATAAACCAGGGACACCCTCCACTAAGAGGTGATTGATCTTTGAGGGCACATGGTGGCTCACTTCTGTATGCTGAGCATGTCACATATCACTGGCAATGTAATATGAGTTATTGCTTCTCAATATCCAGCACACCTAACTCCCCTCCTATCACTAGATTTGATCGGTTCTGTGCAAATCATCCTAAGCAAAATCCTCCTTTCTGTGCCTCAGACAGGCATGCAAATGAGACATGAGTGAATCCTTTTAATTCTAGATCAGGAGCAGCCATGAATTGCCAGGGCCAGCTGGGTTTCCTAGAGCCCTCCCATATCTTTGACTAGAGCTGCTGAACTTGGATCTTCTAAGGAGGAGAGACAGATGGCATCCGAGTATTTGGTGCTGCAGAGTAAGCTTTCTTGTGTCCTGTTAATCAGTGGTGCAGCAAGCTCTGCCAATGTATCATGTAACTCTTCCTTTTCTCCTTACAGTATTGCTGAGAGCCAGACAGGAGAATTGATAGTATCTGCACGTTAGGCTTACCAGCTTGCTGATTCCAAAATTTAATGCTTTATGATTCATTAAATCCAACCAATCTACTTGAAAGTTGATAATGTTGCTCCTGGAGCTCTCTTTTCTCCACTTACTACGTTTGAAACTCCTGTGTATATGGAATGCACAAGTGTCAGCAGACATTATGTTTGAGTTATTTAGTGTGATAGTCCAATACAGAAATAGAACTTTAGAAATTGCAATTGTTTGTTTTGAAATGTGCTTTTAAAATGTACAAAGTTCCTATTTAGGCAGTTAGTCATCAGAGAGATGTGATGGGAGAGTGGAATGGGTCCTAACTGGTTGCTGCTGCTGTCCTTTGGATAATTCAGAGGAACTCTAAAGAAATATAAATTTTTAGAGGTCGTTTCTGGGCAGAAAGGGTACACAGTTGAGAATATATTTGGTGTTTAATGAAAGCTTAGCCACTGATTTTTCTGTATTTTGAGTTCAGGAAAGGCAGATGATCTATCTATGCCTCAGTTCTTTTTCAATGAAAATAGAGAAAAAAATACAATTTCTTTTTCACAGAATCACAGAATCACAGAATCAGTAAGGTTGGAAAAGACCTTAGAGATCATCAAGTCCAACCTATCACCTATTACCTAATCTAACCTAGCCAAACCTGTTGCCATCCTACTACCAACACACCATCCTACCTATAACACACTACCCTAATATCTAGGTCATGCCACCAAGTACATCATCAAACCTTTTCTTAAAGACCTCTAGGGACGGTGACTCCACCACCTCCTTGGGCATGAATCACTTGCTACTGCAAGACAGCACTGTGGTATCCTTTCTTCCTTCCAGTTCTCCTCCCACTTCTGTTTTGGTGCCTCCACTTTAACATGTTTTATTGTCATTGCAGAGAGAGTTACACTGATCTTTAGTATTCTGCTCTGCATTTTTTGGCTCCTCCTCAGTTCATTTACTTTAGCAATAAAATTATATAGCTTTAGACAAGAGTTATTTACAACATCAGTTTGAAGGCTTTTTGACAAGGCTTGAGTAAATATAGATCCGGTGAAGTACCCCACACAGATTATAAGTGATTGCTTTCCAGGCTTCAAAATTGGATCCATTCTTTCAAACCGGGATGTTTGCCACAGTTAATTGGGTCTGACTATAACTAAGCATCAGAAAAGTTCTTTCATTTTGACCTATTGCTTGAGGTTATTCCATGTCAGATGGGATGAATCCATGATACACTGTAGTCTCTCTGATGTGATATGTTGCATAAAAAAATCTGCATTTATTTAACACCATGTTCAACTAAATAATACGTGAAAACAACAACACTAATTTTGAGAAATTAGTAGGGCCATGATACATTTGTGGACTGTTCTGAACATTTTTTTTTTCCTTAGGTGTCCCATCCAAGTGGATTTTTGGTAAATGCATTTTTTTTAATCTGTCACAATCAAGATTTTTTAGGTAGGACACTGAAGTCAGGAGGTGACTCTGTGTGTACTGGTAGCCATGGCAGTATGGACACCAAGGAGAAAGACAGTGAGACCGAAGCTGACTGGCAGCAGCTGGGGGAGGCTACACTGGTGTGATATGTACTGAAGACTACCAGGTAAGATGGACCCAAGGTGAAGGTATAAGGTATGTAACAAATGGCGAACTCCAAGGCTGAAGGAGCATGATCCTGACAGAAAGGAGGTGGACTGGTGTGGAGAGTGAGGGACTGCAGCCTGTGTTTCTGAGAAAGGCAGGAAAGGAGTTTTGCAATAGCAGGTTGGCCTGCGTGGGCTTGAGGCAAAAGAGTGAGGACTTGCAACTTGGGGAAAGGAATACTCTAGGGGATGGGGCTGTGATGGGAGGTGTGGAGTGCACAGCATGCTGCAGATCAAAAGCCAACGTGGTTACTTCAGGACAGTTTGTGTCTTCCCACCTTGTAAAGCAGGCAGAGGTATGGAAGCACAGACATGAGCAGTGTTGTTCCACACTCAACACCTTCCAGGGCTGCTACAGAGATATTCTCTTCTCTCCTCTCCTTGGCTCCACCTTTTTACTTCTTGGAAATGTGATACACAGTAGTACCTCACCCTTTGCGAGGAACGGGTCTCCCCAAGGTCTCGCAAACTGTCCAATTCACAAACATGCGTGGGTCATTAATATGCACACAGGCCATGCCCATCGCTCCACCCCCAACCAATCAGGAGCGCTGGGGAGCATTTTCCATTCCTCCCCATGGGCTCTCCCAGCACAGGGGAGCAAAGGGAAGCATTTCTGAGCCCTCTCTGCCTAGGGAGACCCCCCGGAGAATCCCTCGACTTCTCTTCAGTCAAGCTGCTGCTTCCGCAGCTGCTGCTGGGCTGCTGCCATGGCACATGCTTGCACTGCCTCCACAGGGGGGGAAGCTCCAGGTCTCAGTGGGCAAGGGGTGTCCCCGGGCTTTGGACGGTGCTCTTGGATCCTGGGAAACCTTAACTTTGCAACATTGTGACACCCGGGGTTGGTGGGAGATGGCGTCAGTGCCAGAGTTTCTTTCCCTTTAACATCCCCTGGTCCCAGGAGCACTGCCTGTATGGAGCCATCAGAGCACCACTTCCCCCTGCTGCAGCAGGGGAAGGGCATGGGGGAACACAAGCCTTCTTCTGGCACAGCAGCTGGGGTGGCAGCATGGGCACAGCCCTGGTACTGCCCTGTACACACATAGAGCTAGCCCCACCACCGCTGTGGCCAGCCCAGCCCCACTTTCCCTGGGGCTACGTCATCACCAAGTGCACTGGGTGCACAGTCCCCGAGCACAGACCACATTGCCTTCCCCCATGTAGCCGTGGGGGTCAGTCCCCGGCTAGGCTTAGAGCAACAGGAGATGGCGTGGCTTGTGGCAGTGCTGCGATGGGTCTCAGCAGCCACCCGCGACATCCCACGGCGTGAGCCTTCCGCTGCAGGGACCACCCATGGAGACACACAGGAACGGGCAGGGACCAGGGCACGGCACCACAGGAGCGAGAGGCACCGCGTGCCCTCCCCGCGGGACCGGGACAGTGCTGTCCCACAGGGAATGCCGGTGCTGCCCCTCAGCGAAGCAGGGGCAGTGCACATTTGTTGGCCAGAAGGCTCTGTGAATCACTGAGGTAGGTCTGCGAGAAATTTTTCTCACAGATCAGTGAGGTCACAATGGAGAAGTTGCAATGCAGTGAGGTATTACTGTACTCAAAATAAATACCTTAAATTTACATAACCTAAAACGCTGAGGTAAAAGTTTTGTTTAACACTGGGATCAGTGTTATCTGGCATCCAGTATAATGTGAACAATCAAGACACAAAAGTTTGCTTTCAACAAGCAAGCACAGTATTTTATTGTGTGTATGCGGGAACTTCCCTTCCTCTCATTAATCCATTGCATCTATTTTTCACTCTGATGACAAATGTAGATGTAGCAGCCTCACAGTACTTAAAGAGGGTCTACGGGAAAGATGGGGAGGAACTCTGTCAGGTGTAATGATAGGACAAGGGGGAACTGTTTTAAACTAACAGAGGGTAGGTTTAGATTAAATATTAGGAAGAAATTCATTACTGTGAGGGTGGTGAGGCACTGGAACAGGTTGCCCAGAGAACACATCTTTAGAAGTATTCTAGGCCAGGTTGACTGGGGCTTGGAGAAAGCTGGTCTGGTGGATGGTATCCCAGCCCATGGCCAGGGAGCTGGAACTGAATGATCTCTAAAGTCCCTTCCAATTCAAACCATTCTATGACTACAGAACTATCTTTGTAATGTATTCTGGGAAATTTTTCCTTTATGAAAAATTGCTACAATATAAATTCATCATTGGAGTTCATGTAAAATATTATCTCAGATGTTTATCTCAGCAATAGCTCTATGCTTCATTAACGATGTTCGGTAACTACATTGTCATAACCAAAATTACAGTTTAGTTCAAAACAGGAATAGAAACATTATATGCATGAAAGACTGAAAAACCCTTAATAAAAGTTCTTAAGTCTCTCGTGCTCAATTGTAAACAGATAACTAAGGTTAACTTCATAATTATTTTCTTTGACTTATAAAAAGGAGGAGAAGAGAAAATAGAACTATATTTCTTTAAACTAGTCTGAATAAAACTGAAATGCTTTAGGTCAGCTTGGCAGCTTGTGAAAAATCAATGTTGCTTCAATTACTCCATTGACTTCAATGTACTGGTTTTGATTTACAGTAGTAGAGAGCTACACAATGATTAATAACAAGAATACCTTGGGTTTTCATAGTGATTTCTATCTTGGGACTCTTAATTGCTTGTCAAACTCTCTCTGTCCTATAGTTTGTGAAGATGAAATGTTGTGTTCGGGAGATCATAAACTCATTTAGTTTGAGACAATTACAGATTTATTCAGATGATTGTCTTATTAAGAAGTCTTATTTAATGTTCTTATTTTTATGCACATTATATAAGCAAGAGAAATGCCTGGAACTAGTTAAAATCATTGTTTGTGAAAAGTCCTTTTGAGCAGTGTAAAACCTTTCTGAAACTCTAACATAGCTTTCAATCCTGCTGTCATATTGCAGACAAGTTGAGTAACTGTCTTCATTCTAAAATCTTGGCAAGATACTATACAAACCTGCATCCTTGAGATGATGCAGGTTACTTACTACCACTCACTCTGTGTTCCATTTAGGTTGCTGCATAATCCACATATGTGGTCCAGCTGTTTCTTTCTCACAGCAGGATTTTTTCCCTTGGCCCCATCAAGCTTTTCTTAGATCTTTTTTGGGGGACTCTATATAACTTTACTGATTCCATAGTGATTTTTTGCATGAAAAAAAAAGATTATATCATGCATTATAGACTCTCATTAACTTTTCACGGCTATTTAAGGAAAGAGGGTATAAGGATGATCCTCTGTTAGGCCTGTCTAGGGATCATAGGCATGTAATTACATGATCAGTGTACAAAATCCTCTAGCTAACAGCTAGATGCTGATCCATTTCAATACATGATGAAAACAGTTCTTAGTACAGAGTATTCTATCATATTTATTGAACAAATATGAGAAGGGGAAACTGTGTCTCCCACCCGTTGAAGCACCTAAAGCATTAGGACTCCGATCCTTGCTGAAGATGACTAAATATTTTAGTACTTTAAAAGTAATAATATCAGGTACTTTGAAATACGTAGGTTGTACTGCATGTCAAATTCATATCAAGTTATTAAAATCTGAAAAGCATAAACGATTCTTTGAAATGTTAACTAAAAATGCATAAAACAAAACCTTATTTTCTTCTGAAACTGTCTGCAAGATGTAAGGACAAAAATTCACATGCAAAATTTCTCACTTCCTCTTCAATAACTGAGCGTTGGTCATGGGTATGAATGATGCAAACCTTCAAAAACTGTAATTGCACTTGTAAATCTAAAGTAATTAGACATTATTTCTACATCTTACACAGCACGGAAAATAATTTAATGGAACTCTACATAACTTTCAATAAAATCACATCCTGGTTAAGTAGCCCTATTTGCAATTTGTTTCTTAACATTAGAACATTTTTGTCTTGTTTTGTAAATTAGTCTTCATGGATTAGCACAGCCATCTGGCTAAAGTGCTTTAGGAATCTGTTTTGTGGAGTGCACCCTACAATATTATTTCTTTTTGATTATGGTTATTAGTTATGGCTGAATGTAGACTAATGCCATCAGAAACTGGCATGCAGGGGTTGGAACAGGCTTCAAAGGCTATGACTTTTATGTTTCGGGCCTTTCTTTAGATTTGCTTTGAAAAATATATTTGGACTTACAATACCAATGTTTGGAGAAAGCACTGTTTCTGAACAAACGTATTTTTTAAGAAGCTGGGACATGAGCCATCTGCAAGTGGACGCTGAGATTATTCAGAGATTTATGGCAGCCAGGGATGATAAGTCAGAGTCAGATCCTGAATGAGCAGGGCTCTGTCAGATATTTGGCTCTGAAAAGTATTTTAACTACAGGTTGCCGTACCAGGAGTAGTGGTACAGATGAAGAAAATAACCTCAGCAAAGGGATGGAGCAATTAAAATCCCTGCAGGAGAGGTACAGTGGAAAGGACAACAGGGGAAGGTTAAATGAGCGGATGCCAGCAAAAACAGGATGATTGGTCAGAAGGTAGCTTTATTTTGGGCAACAGTATTGTCCTGTTTTAATAGCTTCCAGTTTGCTCAAGCAGAAAAGGCTTGCAAGAAAAATTCAGAGAAAGAAAATGCAGGAAAAGTACATTATGTAGGAAGTATTTAGGGCTACTCAGACTGTCTGAGTATTTGGTCTTATAAATTAGGTAGCTAATTATAGAGCTACCCTCTCTACGAAATTGAAGGGGCAGTTTTCATATGCTATTAACGGAAAGAGAGAGAAAGGGAAGGGCTGAGAGAAGGGGGTGCTTTAAAGAGTAATTCAGAGCCTAGGTTAAATGCTGTAGTTGTCCTAGTAACAATTCCGGTCTTTCTTCACTGACTGTCTAGGTAGCTGAAGAACACAAACCTTCTTCGTTATCTAAAGTAAGGTATGTAATTATCCACCCAAGAGTACAGAAAGACTTTCAAAAAACAGAGTCTTGCAATCAAAATAGAAGAGACAAACTGCTAATTTGGGGAGGCAAGTCAATAACTAGTAAAAGACCAAATTTTAATGGGGACATGGGATGAAAATCCAAGACTGCCTAAGAGCACAAATTCAACAGGCAGGCTAAAACTAGTCCGTGGCAAAAAACCTCAAGAAATTATTTTGTCCAAAACAGCGGTTTTAGAGAATAGACAATCCTCAGATAAGGCAGTTGTGATAAAAGAAGCTTGAGCCAGGAAGACATGTGAAGGTTAAAATAAGCCTGCAAAAAACCAGCACATGCCGTGGTAAATAACACAAGCTGAGCTTGGCTTGTTAGTCATAACATAAGACAGAGGAATTTCAGTGAACTGTATCACTTTACCATGGTTTACTGGTACTAGCAGAGCATGCTGCATACATACAGCAAAACAGCACCAAAACCAGCACCTTCAGTTCTGAAAAAAAATCAGTACAATAGCAAAAGACAATACTTGCAGTGGAAGATGGAGGTCTAATAGTAAATGGGAGACTTTTTCGTCCATTTTAATTGGACAAAGATCTACAAGACAGTATAGTACCTCAAAAAGTAAGGGTGCAAGCAAGAAAACACTGCCATCAGTTCAAGAAACTAATCTCCTACCTCTCTCTCCATGAGGCATGCTATTTTGCAATAGTATTATATTTAAAGTACCCGTTACTCAACTGAAAATTATCATAGAATTATGCATGGGAATTAGACAAGATCTTAAAGATCATCATATTTCCACTCCCCTGCTGTAGCTGGGAACACCTTTTACCAGTTCTGATTTCTCAGAGCTGCAGCCAACCAGGCCTTGAACACTTCCAGGGATGGGGCATCCACAACTTCTCTGGGCAGCCTATTTCAGTGCCTCATCACCCTCACAGTAATGAATTTTTTGTTTGTATACGTGATCTATACCCTCCCCTCCTTTAGTTTAAAGCCATTCCTCCTGGTCCTATCACTGCCTGCTTTTGTAAATATGTAGTCTCTCCCCTTCTTTCCTGTAGGTTCCCTTCAAGTACTGGAAGGTCACAATTACATCACCTGGAAGTCTCTTTTCTACATTGTGCTTGAGTCAAGAGAACAATCTCAATTGAAGTTCAGGAGAACAGAACAACTGAGGAAGAGTTTAAGGATATCTTCCAAGGCAAAAAGAAGGTATTTGCAGAGCAGAACTGAAAGGGTCATGGAAACCATAGTTTGTGACCCCAGCAAATTACCATGGTAAAGCACATGCTAAGATAATGTCTGAAATGTTTTTTCCTCAGGAAGGGAAAAATGAGACAAATAGAGGTAATAGCTTTTCACATTTAAAGAAGAGATTAAACACTTCACTTAAATAATGTTCAACATAGCAAAAGTAAGTAAATATATAAAAAGGCATACTTTCTACCATTTCTACTGTTTACATGAGAAGACATTCTAGGTGAAATTATGTTAAAGATTTTTCTCTTTTTTGTATCTGCAGAGTTCTGAGAGGTTCTGTTGGCAAAATGGAGGGGATATTAAATACCTGTTTTATAAGATGTTCACCACACACTGCCACATTTGTTTTGTTTGGTATACGGTGTTTCACCAGGAACTGTCATGGATTGTTTCTGACGAGTAGGAACATTTGCATATAGGTTGGCGTTGATCTAAGAGACATCATCTGAAAAGACTCACATAAAAATTGGGGTAGCAACATGATTACTGGGCCAAAGCTGAACAAACACAACACATGATCATAGAACTAGCATGCTATAATTACCAAATACAAAAACATATATAGAAATTCCCTGAGGTCTTCATTGATAATTCTTGCCAGCAGAGTAGGGGTTCAAGTAGTCACTGGGAAAGCCGTAGAGCTTGTGCCTAATCTAGTTTGCCTGCACAAGCAATCTGAGGGTAGTGCTCTGCCAGGCAGCCTGTACTACAAGATGCCTGGAACAGAAAGTTTAAGGTAATTTGTGACACTGGGGGGCAATTACAGAGTCTGTCAAATGTGAAATGGCCATGGATAGTTCAAGAAGGTTACCAACATACTTCTCCTACAATCGTATATCAAACCAAGAGGCTGCTAACTTCTTTGTCACTAGCAAAACTGATAGACTTGCATAAATAAGTCAATGCAAAGCTTGTGGCCTCAATTCCTGTCTGTAAAAAAAACCCCATGAAAAACAACCAAGGAAACAGAACACTGAGGCTGGTATCCTAAGTAAATATTGCACATGTATCAATCACTGTCTCTACTGATTCCTAATCCAGTAACTTCTCAAACTGTTGACTAGTCTTAGCGAACTCTAACTGAGAAGCAGTTGTCTCAAAGATAACAAATTATTAAGTAAGTTTTGCATAACTGGATACTTGTATGGGGGGGGGGGGGGGGGAGACAGGTTTGCT
>WEKX01010120.1:6006-18463 GCA_013390025.1 Pitta sordida | reverse complement strand
TCTCTTCACTGAAGAAAGATTGCAGAACAAACTCAGCCTTTATTAGACTTCAGAGAAACCACAAGAGGGACATTATGAATGCTCCAGTTAAAGGAAAAGCCTCAGTGAGAGGCAGCAGGTTATTAAGGAGCTGGAAATCCAAACACAAGACAAATCCATAGGCTTCATTAGTTTTGATGTTCATGGAAATAGTTGTTATTTATGGGATGCCAGCACTCACTGAAACCTCTCATTAATGACTTCCTGACCTAGCCAAAAGCAGTTTCACAAACAGATCTCTTTTTTCCATCCACCAAAATACAATTTGCAAATAGAATATAAAACTGGGTCTAGACTGATGTTAAAAAAACCCAAAAACCAAAACTTTGAACATCTGATACAGGGATGGCAGAACAAGGTCGAGGGTTATCTTTCCTACATGTTAACAGCTTAAAAAGGGAACTGGGTTCTTACAAAATGTAAGGTTTGACTCACAGAGCTCCTGCTGAGAATAAATTCTCACAACAGTAATTAAGATTAATGCACAGGACAACATATTTCCAGTCTCCCGTTAATTGGAAGACCTTGGTGATAAGAGGAAGGAGATATTAAAAGGCATGGGGGTGGTGATTCCAAAGACACTACAGAGGGAAAAAAACCCTTTTAAAAACTATCTGGAGGTAAATTAAGGATATTAAAAAATCTGTGGAAGAGAACAGATGGTTTTACACTGGCCTTAAATGAACGTTGACATTAAAGTAGTTGTTTGAGCTCTGTGAAAAATAACAAGCAAGTCAAGTGAAAGAGCCCAGGTTGTTTGCACATGAAAAATAGGTTTCCTCAAGCAAGAGATACTGTTCTGTGCTCTATCATGGGCATGTCACCCTACTTTTTTTCCAGTTTGAATTCATTTTCTCCTCAGTCTAAAACAGTAATTAATATATATAAAGAGTATATGATCCTCTTTGTAAAATGGAATTTTGGAATATGCGCAGTCACATCCAGTAGCTCATCATGCTACANTGAATATGTGAGACCTTCTGCAGAAAGCGGGAAACGACATTTTTTTGTGCTGGAAGTTCAAGTTATGCACGCACTATTTTGTAGCTACAGTTCTTCCTTTTCTTTAAGTTTTTGTGAGAGCTCCCAGAGCAAACATAGTATTTTAGCCAAGTGAGTCTGTGAAGAGATGCTGTGTAATGGATGTTGAACTGAGTTCTGGAAACTGAAAGAAATCGTCAGCTCTCAAACACTTTTTGTTTCTGGTTTAAAGAATTTGTATAAAGACAGAAGAGTGAGGAGAATCATAAACCAGACATTTTCTCTTTAACCTTGACTTACACAATTATGATGGGTTTACAAAGGACAAGCTCTGACTTTAATGACTTGCACGACTCACACAGACTATAACAAAACACATTGTAGTTCTTTCAGAGCAATACAGTTTTCCCACAAAGACTGCAGATGCACTAACAGTCTATGGAAATTCTTGTTTTTCTTGCCAAGCTGTAGACATACAAAGTTGCCTCTGAGAACAGGGATAATTTATCTGACTTCTACTTTTATAGCCTATATTTTATAGAAAAAGCTACCATTTGCTCTTTGTTCTCTTCACAGTTATGGTCAACTGTAAATCAACCATAGTTTCAAGATACTTTCATACAGCCAACACATTTTTACATATCCATTCCACATTCTGGGAACTGTGAATGAGGCTTTTATGTTTGTAAAGTTAAAAGTAAAATTCTGGGCCACTTACCTTGGGTTTACCTTAATGTCCGACCAATCTTCTTCACATTCACTTGTGACATTAAAGGTTATTAGTATATTTTACTTTCTGCAGATAGGCATTCTCAAACACCCATCAGGCATGAAATCAAATTAAAAAGAAGGCAAATGCAGAAAAAAAAATATTCAGAGTATTTTTTAAGTTTTTTATTATCCTGAATCAAGAGACCCTTGCTGGTTCTTTCCTCTTCACTGATGACCTTTTCATGCTCCACAGTAGATGCATCTTGTCCTATAGAAGCATAGCAGTGCCCATCAGCTGCAGAAGTGGCTGTTGGAGCATTTCACATGCATCAACCATGTACCCTTAAATACGTGTGACATTTGTGACGTGTTTGGATTATTTTCTATACTAGCTTAATCAAATAACTTATCAATTTTTTTATACTGGCTCTGCTAGAAGTTTCATTATCAGCTGTAAAAGAAACTACAGCTAAGTCTGAGGGTGTAGGTGGGGTGGAGGCGTTCTATGAATAAAATACCTTTCTTCATGAGCTTATTAAAAATATTTTCAATAAGAAGTCTACCCACCAGATCACAGCTTTCAGAAAATGATTACTGTTTTTCTTTTTCATTCAAGAACACACTAAGCAAGTGTCAGTTTGGGGAGGCAGTTCATGCAAACAAATTCATTCACAGTCCAGTATCATGAGCTTTGCCTCTTGTCTAACAAGTTCCTGATCTTGCTAAGAACGCATCATGTAACTGTGAGACAAATGTGTCAGAAAATCAATTGCCACACTTCACCCATGTCTTGAAATTGGCAATGTTTTCATTGAGTTCATGCAACAATTAGTATCACCCATTTAGAATAAAATCACAATACAAGGTAAATAATGTTTCACCCTCAGACAGTATTAATCAAGGTACATGTGCAAGTATCTGCATATATATATATGTTCATATGTGTATGTATCTTTAACAGGAACTATTTTTTTCCTTTACCTGAAAGACAAAATAGCTATTTTTTTCTTTTTTAAAAATCTTTTTCTTTTTTATTCCCCCCCCCCCCCCCATTAACTGTGCTGTCTTTCTGTCTTTGGTATAAGTACACAGACAGAGCAGGTACCCTGTGAGCCAATTTCCCTTCAGGGCTTTGAAACAAGCCATTACCTACTCCATATCTCGGCACAGAAAAGCACTCTGTGCCACCAGGGTGGCAGAATTCTGTGTCACTTAAATCTTCTCTTTTTGTAGAAGTGATAAGTACTGGATCTGTCAAGTGACAAAATCATTGACTGTGACCTAAATTCTCCCTAAAACATGATACGTAGGTAGAACCCACACACACTGCATTAACTTCTCAGTCCTACTCTATCTATCGTTGCTTACTTTGACCTTTCCTAGGAACAGATAACGTTATTCACAGAAAGGAATAAACACTTCTGTAGAAGGCTTGTTTCCATTTTATGGCAGAGTCAGAAGTTTCCGATCTGTCTTAATTTGCTCATTGTAGTTCTACTTAAATGGAATTATCACAACTTGGTATCTGTTCCTTTTCTGCTCACGACAAATTCCATGCACACTTCAAGCCCTAAAGAGGAACTTTAGATATGTTGTCAGATTAGAGTTTTGCTTTTCTTAAAAATTATGATCAACATTTGAAAATTATGAAAGTATTAATCCCTCCAATTAGTTCATGAGCTATTTACTATGGTCATGAGAGTTACAGACCCTAAGCTTTATTCTAATTATGGAATGAGAACACTGAAGTTACAGATATGGTCTGGTTTGAAGAGCTTGTAAAAGAAAAAATGACTAACTGTGGTGAGTTACGTTGTTTCTAAGAGCAACCAGCTTTGCTTCTGTTTTGTTGGCAATCTTGTTGGCTGACATTTAGAAGAAAATGTAATTGTTTTGACTGCAAATACTTGCAATTGAAAGATAATTCGTACTCCATGAAAATGCCTTTCTGAAAAATACTCTCACAAAATTGCGCAATCAGATTCCTTTTGTGTCCATTTGCCTTTGTTTCAGACATTCATTTGCTAAATACTGGGACATTCATTCCTAGAGACTATATGTTTTTGAGTAAATTCAACTGCTAGCTATCAAATGCCATCTTCTCAAACAAGTTCCTTTAATAATAATTCCTGGGGGACACAGTACAGTTGGGTCTCCTATATCGCGGACCTGCGATCTTAATCGAGGTCCGCAAAGCCCTACTTCTGCGTTGAATGGTGGCCGTGCCGCTGCCACTGCCCGCACAACAGCCACTGCCGCGCATGCTGCCGTCGCTGCCACCTGCGCCGCCATCGCACAAGTCGTGCATGCGCAGTAGTGAAAACAGGCCTCCTTCATCGCTAAAAAATCATGCCGCTAAGATCTGAAGCCGCAACATGGGGGGCACAAAGTGCAAGAGGGCCGACTGTATTTAGCAGCAAAGAATGTTGCTCAGTGTATATCAGAAGATAAAGATATAATGGCTCAGGTATTTCCTAGTTCTCTTTTTTAGGCTATAAGAAAATCATATATTCAATTGCTTACAGGAATGTGTGAGTTAAACTTATACAAATTGTAATTAGGATATTAGGATGTAGAATAAAATAATATAATATGGTGAGTTGGACTAGATGATCCTTGTGGGTCCCTTCCAACTCATAATATTCTGTGATTCTGTGATTTTAAAGATACTAAACATTAAAAAAATATTGGTAGGTGAAAGAAAATTTCTATGTTTCTATAAAATCTAAGTGAAATAAAAATAGGAACTAAATTGATAATAGTGTTCTTTTCCTCAGAATTAGTATTCAAAGGAAGCCAGGGGAATACCTGCTGTTAAACTCCTTGGCATAAAACGGTCACTTCCCTTTCCAACTTTTTGTGAATGATTCATAGGATGGGTTGCTTTTTAAAAACTCAATGTGAAATTTTCTGATCTGCATATGGATTATTGAAATCTGACAAGTAGCTCTAAAATCAGACTATTATGGAACAATAGAAGTAGAAATAGATCCTTTTGCGCAATCAAAATTCTGCAGAAATTCATCTCACATAATTTCAGTTTCTGCAATCAAATAACCAGAGTGATGTCATCTGAGTACTACCAGAAGCCTGAATTTTCCAGTCACAAAAGGAAAACATCTTTTTTTAAAATAAAATACTACTGAAATTAGTAATTTTGTTCATTTCAGTTAGGCCGTTGTGGTGAAGTTAATGTTTCTACAGAAAGTCACACTGAGTCTATTTAATGATACAAAATGCAAAAAGAGAAAGGAGAAAAAGTGGTGGGGACAGGAGAAAATTTTTAACAATTTGAAATTATTATAATATAGTTTGTTGAATAGCTACTGTTCTTGCAAAGTCATGAACTCCAAACTTAAAAATATATTACAGTTGAAACCATCTTTGTTATTAGCATTCACCCTGCTTGTACATGTGCCCTATCATACATGGTTTTTATTACCCAGAGAGACACCTAGAAACTGAGGATGGATCTGAACTCAAGATATGCAGGGTTTGTGAAATGAGGGAAATTATATATGGATTAGAAATCAACATAAAATAACCACAACCAAAAAAAAATCAAAAACAAAGCAAAAAACCCACAAAATAATACTCTCCCCACCCCCCGCCAAAAATAGAAAAAAAGGAGAATTTTTTATGAGAGTCCACATTATTTTATTAGTTTATATTCTCCATTATCATATCAAGCTTTAGTGATACTATATATTCTCCATTATCGTATCAAGCTTTAATGATACTGTTGGGTTTCAGTTTTCCCTCCACTGAGTGTTTTGTATTTTCTTCAGACAAACAGTTGATGGGTTTGCACCGGGGAAACAGTGGAAATGAGTATAGGCAAAGCTAGGTCAAATGCACACATCAACTCAACCAAAAAATAGAGAAGTAAGTATTTTGTCAAGTCTCTTTGGTAGGTGTTATTAGTAATAAAAGCACATTAAAAGGGTTATATTGATTGATTGACAGAGCTAAAAACACAAGGATTATACTACAAGATCTGTAAAAGCAACATTTGACAGTTCTGATGTAACAGAGACAGAAGAATAAGAAATACCTTTGGTAAGGCTTTTTTTATTGTATTCTTTTGTGTTTTGTGGATCTGACTATTATAAATATGTATAACAATGTCAAAACTTGCTAGATACAGGTTAATTTTTTTACATGTGGTTATTAGTTATCTGACACATAGAAAAAAGCTATTATACCAAGTATTTCTTCATATTTTAATCTGTTTAAATCCAACACATTTTTCTCAATGGCCTGATAGATCTGAAAGTGGTGTAAAGAGAAGCAAAGAGCTTTAATATATGAGCTAATAGTGACAGTAGTGGGAACAAACATTAGTGAGAATTTAATTTATGAAAGCTTTGATTCCAGACCACAAGAGCACATTTTAATAACGTGAAAATAATCAATGGTGACTCCATTCTACAAGTACTAAAGGAAGTAAAATGCTCAGAAATAGAATCAATGACCCAGAAAATAAGCTCAAAGGTGATTTGATGTTTGGAGCTTCTGAAAAAGTGCAAACTGAGGATTTTCATTCTGCTAGCAATTATAAATGAATGGTTATTAAATGGAAATAATAGATTTCATGAGCAGCTAATACGTGTCCTAATTACAAGAACAGGATTTCTACAACAAGTCTGGTCTCAGACTGGGAAAGTTTTGGAATACGAAATGCAATTCTAGACAAACTTATTTATCTAACACAAAAATAGACTGGAAGTCCCTGAATTGCAAATCATAGGAAGCTGGGAGAGGATTCTGGGGAGTAAGAAAAAGAATTTATTCTTATATTCTTTGATGTAACATAATGTATTTTTCTCAAGTACTTTGCAGCATGGAGGTGCTAATAGATATCTCTTGTGTGTTACATGTGGTCTACCACTGGACGAAATCCCCAATTTCAGGGATATATGAAACCTTGGCCTGATCTGGCAGGGTAGTTTTTATGCTCTTAAAATGTTCCAGACATGTTTTCTCAAAAGTCCTGTGGACGACCATCAGATAATATTCTATAAAACAGTCAGCTTGTGGCCTCCTAGCTGCATGGACAATCTCAGCACATTATTCTGCCTTCATTATATTAGTAAAGGTGAAACTGCACTGTGGGAAGCATGTCAATCACTGACACACTCTTTTTTCCATAGAAGCCCATTAAGCACCACGGACAGTGAGGAGCGGAGGAATATTTTTCAAAAAGTTCAGACAGAGGCATGATATTTATGAGAACACTCGAAAAATCTTCTTGTTTGTGCACTTATGGATGGATTATTATGGTGTTTCCCCTAAGAAACCATCACTGTCAGAATAGCTCCTCAATTTTATGCTTCTCTGTGTGCTTCTCAGCCGGAAGATCATCATCCATGTGAGTGATGTGCATTTGCAACATGGCCAGCAGCCTTGACAGTGACAAGAAGGAAGATAGACACTACTGTTATGTTCATGCACAAAGTAATTTTACTCAGGGAGGAGACAGCAGAAGAGACTGACTACAGTCATATGATCCCGCTCAGTTTCATTTCAAACCATCCTAAAATGTATTTGTGCTGACCTGGTCCTTAGTTACTCAGGTTCATAGAGAATACAAAGAGGCTGTCAGAAAATAAAACAAAACAAGGAAGGAAAGTAAAAAAGGAATGAAAGGAGGAAAGGAGGAAAGCAAGCAAGCAAGAAAGAAAGCAGAACTAAAATAACAATGGTGCAGTATGTGCTTCCCAGTGCTGTCCTCTAAAGATTTCTGTTAGTGGAAAATATCTGTATTTTGGCAGCCTACGAGAGACAAGACTGCTCCTACTTCATGTCCCCCGGTCCAATCAGTAATGAGGCTGAACAGGTATACACAGTTGACATACACACACAGAGCACATGTATACAGCACAAAAGACAAGTACAGTGAATCCTCTCTGTATCGCGACTTCTCCTTCATGACCTCGCCCATTTGCGAATCAATTTTTTCGCAAATATGATTCTGCCGTCTGCGACCCCAGCTGCCTGACACATGCGCAGTTTGACTCTGCTCTGCCGAGGGGCAGTGCCACAGTGCCTGTGGGGCGGGACTCACCCCGCCCTGCGGGGAGGAGGGCTTGCAATGGCAGCACTGTGCCCCTGGTCCCTGAACGGGGAGCCTGCCTCAGGAAAGTGAGGCAAGCTGTGTGCTGGGAGGGCGGCAGTCCCACGCCGGCAGGCTCTCCTGGCGCGCATGATTTACTGCAGCTCACAGTGGCGTTTAGAGCCCTGACTCGGTCCCTGCCCTGGTCCCTGCCCTGGTCCTGTGTGCTCCGCTGGGACCCAGCACAGCACCACCACAAGACATGCCATTCCTTGTTACTCAAAGCCCAGTCAAAGCCTGGGCAGCGCTGCCTCTGCCGGGACTGGTGGATGTTAAAGGGAAAGAAACTCCCATACCAACGCCTTCCCCCCGCCATAAGTGCGCGGGGTGTTGCAGTGTTGCAAAGTTAAGGTTTTTCCAGGCTCCAGGAATGCTGAACAGAGCCCCTTACCCGCCTCCTTTTTCCACTCCTCCAGCTAGCATACTTCCTTATAACCCAGAGAGCTGCTCCCCATCACATGGGGTGAGAGATTTCATGCCTGGACATGGGAGCTGAGGCTCGGCTGGGCCAGCCCTGCGAGGGGACCAGACAGGGTTTCCTTTCCTCTTAGTCTTTAATTTGCATTCCTGCCTGCCATTGTGCCCACTGGGCTCCTCTGGGCTCAGAAAGATGAGCCTTTCATGGCTCTCCTGTCATGGGTGTGGGCTTAACCAAGCAATCTGTCAATAGCATAAAAAATTATGTATTTAAACCTACTTAATACCTCTTATTTAAACAAAACAAGAAAGCAATAAATCAGAACAGAAGAGCATATACAAGGTACAAGAGTAGGAAAACAGAAAGCCACAGTCTACATCCTCATATTCCTTCTAATTATTACATAAACTGGGATTGCAATTAAAAATGCTTTCTCATGCAGCCATTCATTCTTTCCAGAACAAAAGACACCACACACAACCAGCACTGTGAGAAGTCTGTGGGTGTTTAGCTTTCCTAGAGAGGAACGGGTCTATTCTGTGCAGGGCTACGTAAGCTCATCATTTGTCTGGGTTGTTGTCTCCCTTACAGGCAGCAGAGCACACCTTCGCCTCCAAGACAGTACTTCCATGTGTGCCTTTAATGTTACTTCCACAAATCAATAGTAAAGATAAATGATAGGTACTCCTAAATACTTGATGAAGCCTTGTCCTGAGTACATGCAGGAGCTGAGAATTTTGAACCTTTTACCCTAGCTTTCTGTAGCAGTAGAGTATCCCAAATTTCATCAGAACCAATACCACAGGAACAAGCAATAACTGAGTAAGGTCTTGCATAAACATCTGGGTAAAGAGACCACAACTACATGACTGAATTCCTCACAAGACGGAATATCATGGTGGCAGGTTGGAGGCAACCTGGGAAATCTTGTGAACAAAAATCTGTATGATGAGAGGCATTAGTGATTTTTGGAAATAATGAACAAAATTACTAAATTCAAAGGTCTGGAAATTATTATTTCCCTTCTCCTAGTAATTCAACTTTTCACAGGACTTCCATTCAAATTTCAGACAAGGAGGCACAACTAGTACTTGTTACTCAAAGCAGAGCGTGACAAAGAATTAACGTTGCAGAGAGATTACATCAAGGAAAAGTGATCAACAAGTGTTAGGCAGGAAAATGTAAATATATTAATGTGTATAAGGTGAATTACTTATGGAAAAATTGACACTATACCAAAAGGCTGAGCCACCATAGAGATACATGTCATATAGCACATACCATTTTGTGACATACAGCACTGAGACGACAGGTTGATAAACATTCTTCTTTTATGATACACAAAAGATGAACACGCATGCTGTTGAGGAGTTTGACAGTGTACCTCACTGAGTGTTGATAATTCATCAAAGAGACCAGGCAGGAGACTGTAAGATGCTTCAGGTTTTTTCTCTCAGACAGAGCCCAAAGGGTTGCAAATGGACCTTGTTGCAGGAGTTGTCTCCTGTGTGCTAACGCAGGACTCGGTCCTTTACTCTCTCCTGTACAGCATGAATAAAATATCACAGAGAGACCGCAAAACTGAATGTATTTCTGTGACAGCGGTGGCCAGATGACCCTCTTGAAAAGAAATGCTTGTTTTACACAGGGCTTAACAATCTACGCAATTCACCGCCACAAGCTATTTTTGTGGCTTACAGTTTGGTAGATTTCAAAGCAAGATAACACTTTACAGGCATAATAAGAACACCTGCATTTATATTAAGTCAGATAAAAGGAAAACACAGGATGGATGTTAATATACAGAGAAAAGGTAGGTTTCTGTTTGTTTGGACTACACATGGCCTCAGGTGAACTGATTCCTTGGAATCAAGTAACATGGATAAATAAGTAAAGGATAATCTATTAGGCATAAGCCAGCTTTAACTGTTTAGTCCTAGAGAAAAATATACAAGCACATTATCTCACAATTATATAAAGACTTCTTGCACCTTCCTCTGTAACATCTGATATGAGTTACTGTCAGGGAGAGGGTATGAGAATACTAATGGGATGAGTCATCATGGTAGTTTTGGTATTTTTTCTTCATAACATCTCTAGGACTCTCAAATATGACAGAAATATCAAATCCACAGAAAACACCAAAATACAACAATATATCAAAGTAAAACTGAACCAGAACTAAAAATCTTATTTCCTGTATCCACTCCAACGGAAACTAAAGAAGAAGTGAAGAACAAAAGGGTTTTTCCGTAGTAAAATACTTTGTGACTTTTTTTTTGTTGGTAGTTAATCCCCTCATAATTAAGTCCCTTCAAAAGAGTTTGGGCATATCACAGAGTTGAGGCAATTAATTTTGCAATTTCATTCATCTTTATTTCATGTTAGTTCCCTTTTTCTACCCTCCACTCTGTGTCTGGTTTTTTAAGACCACCTCTTCAATTTAAATACTATAGACCTGGGCATGAAAATCCGAACTAGTAAATGCACAGGTGAAATGTAGCATCATTCAGGTTTGGCATCTCATGTCCTGGCTCTTATTTGTCTCCTAGCATACTGCCTGGTTCAGAATTGAGCAGTCTTCTAGTCAGAGAGTTCACATGAACAAGATGGATAGAGCTTCAGCTTGCATCATGTGTGCCAGAGTTCACAGCAGAACGAGCATTTGTTCTGAGTATTTCTTTAATACAAATTGAAAATACTAACAACCCTGACAGGCACAGCAGAAATTGTGAAACAGAAGCAAGTGAGCTATACACATGGAAACTAGCTAATATTCAGCCCTGTGACCTTGCAGTAGTGCTGCGTTTTGTTCTTATTCCTGTTACCCTTCACTGCATTTTCAGATTCACGTTTCATCTCACAGTTCTTCCCCTGACAACCTACTTGTTCCTCACCACTGCACTCCTCAGTATGTCTTTGATCTGCGTTGCCTTCAGGGAACCCACACAGTATGCATTCCGTACTTAGTCCTCCCCGTGGTTTCGATTTACATTGTTAAAGCAGCCATAAACTTCTTCGCTTACCTCGGCTATGTTTGGCAAACAAATATGTACTTTTGACGGTTTGCTGGGTGCAGGTGTTCTACCCTCGGACAAGAATCACCTCTAGTCTTCATATCCACAAAGTTCAACAAGCGTAAAAGCTCCTACCGTTCGTTGGCATGGTGGCGCGTGGAGGCTGGGGTATCACATGGTCTTAAAATTTCCGTATTTCCAGTGTATTGCATGATTCATAACACAACGTTGGAGAAGGCCAAAGAGAGTGTGGGAAAGAGAACATCTATGTGGATGTTATTGTCCCTTCGACAAAAAGGAGTGTTTGCAGAGCCGAGAGATGAGCCAAGGCTCAGGGGTGACCTTGTCACTGCCTACAACTACCTGTCAGAAAGGAGGCTGCAACCGGATGGGATCAGCCTCTTCTCCCAGGCAGCTAGCCTGGATGAGAGGACATAATCTTAAACTGCACTAGGGAAGGTTTAGATTAGACATTCGGGAGAATTTTTTCACAGAAGTGTGATTGGACAATAGGAATGGGCTGCTCAGGGAGGTGGTGGAGTCACTACACCATGGAGGTGTTTAAAAGTAAAGACTGGATGTGGCACTTGGTGCCATGATCTCGTTGGCAGGGTGGTGTTTGGTCATAAACTCCATGATCACCGAGATCNAGAAAGGAGGCTGCAACCGGATGGGATCAGCCTCTTCTCCCAGGCAGCTAGCCTGGATGAGAGGATATAATCTTAAACTGCACTAGGGAAGGTTTAGATTAGACATTCGGGAGAATTTTTTCACAGAAGTGTGATTGGACAATAGGAATGGGCTGCTCAGGGAGGTGGTGGAGTCACTACACCATGGAGGTGTTTAAAAGTAAAGACTGGATGTGGCACTTGGTGCCATGATCTCGTTGGCAGGGTGGTGTTTGGTCAAAAACTCCATGATCACCGAGATCCTTTCCAACCTGCTTGATTCCGTGACGGCAATACTTGGTTGTCACGCATCCCACTACCGCTCATTTTCACACCGGTTTCATAGGCTGTCCCTACCCAGCGTGCTTGAAAGAGTGCACACCCCCTGCGCTTGGAGGAGCGCACATTGCTTTGATTTAACGAGCGGTAACCCCGCGGTAAGAAGCCCCGCGCTGCCGCGGGGGGACGCGGAGGCTGCGGGCGCCAAGGCCGCGCGCGCTCCACGGCG
>WEKX01010117.1:0-22841 GCA_013390025.1 Pitta sordida | reverse complement strand
ATTCTGTGATTCTGTGATTTGATACACATACCAACGATAACAACAACTGCAACATATTTATTTGTTACATGTTATTACCTGTAGAACTGAGCAATAAAACCATCCCAAATTCTCTCCTAAGAATTTACCTGAAAATGGGGAAGCTGATATCTACCGGAGAATTTTCACAGTAACATTGAAATTACTGCTCTTATGCACACAAACTTTCAACACAAATAAAGCAAGAAAACACAGGATAACTCTTAGCAAAGCACCAGGGTCAAGCCTCAGCTATTCTGAATTTTATGGGACAAACTCACTATTGTTGGTGCTTTTTTTAATGCTGCAGGTCAGTGGAGGTTGTAAAGGATGGCTGGAATATATACGCAGCATGTTTCTTCCCAAAAGCCAACTGAGCCCTTTGACAAAACGCACTCTGAAATGAAAAGGTGCGTATGACTACTTTTCACACATTCACACTTCCACTTTGATAAAATAAATATTTCCAGTAAAGAAATGAACATTCTAGTTTGCCTTACTTTTATTATCACTAATTAAACACTATTGTTAGAAAAGCTGCAATGGACAAAGGCGTATGGAAAAACTGAAAGATGCTAATCTATTCTATGAGCCAAATGTTTCGGCAACACCCACTGAGCTTTGTGCTAAAATCTTGATAACAAAATACGTACAAGTATGTATTGTCAAATATTGGCAGCTTCCTTATGCCCTTTGGGGGACATAAGTCTATAAAATCAATGTAATAAAAGTATTAACACTGAAGCTTTTCCAGTTGATGTCATAAGAAACATTTATATGTGCACATATGGTGTAAGAAGTCATTAATACTATCAATACAATTTTATTAATTATTTATTGTGTGAATGGAAGTAACTTATCTTATACACCATTTGATGCCTGTTTATAGATACTGCTCAAATTAGGCATAAAGGCTAACTTGTTTTTTGGTTTTTGTCATTTTGAGGCAGTAGGATTTTTCTCATTATATATCAGAAGAAAACTGATTGTTAAAATTATGTTTATATTAAAAATACATAGAGTTAAGATTCCTTACACTTAATTATCTGGTCTAAGACAGCACATGAGGGACCTTAACCCATACTTTCTTCATTCAAGAAATTATTCCACTCTCTCCTTTCAACATGACTTCTCACACAGGAGAGAGCTAAGAGAAAATTAGAGCTATATGAATGCCAGCATTTCAGGACAAATATTTATGCAGTTTCATTTCAAAACACCTCTTTCAATAGTGTTATTAAAGGTAGAAAACACATTAAAATGCTATAAGCTACTTAATACCCCCAAGTTCTTGATATGTGTTAATGATTACTAAAGACTGTCTTTCTGAGAATACAGATAATGAGTGTTCCAAAGACACAATCACTATATGTAATTACCTTCTTCTTTCACATATTTCTTTATGAGTGAATCTTAAAACCAACCATTAAACACCAGCATTTTCTTAATTGATGCCTAATGCCACCTAACATCACACATCACCAAAGACATTGTTGCTGGATGGCCTCAAAGACAGGGAGAAAACCATTAATGTTCCTCAAGATTCCAGCGTGGAGTTTAAAAAAATCCCCAAAACAAAAACAAAGTTATAAAAATAACAGTGTATGTCTGTGTGAGAGCCATCTGTGCTACAGAAATAATAAGCGTTTACCAATGGGCCAAGCAAATCTTTTACCTTGTAGTGGCCTGTATTTGTTCAGATATCAAATAATAAAAAGCTAGACAGTTTTCCATTTCATATCTGTAATATTTTAAGTAGCTATCTTCAATATAGCAGCGCAAAAAGCTCAAGTAATAACCTGGAACTGCACTACTTTACTGAAATACTTTTGCAAAGGAATGGGGCTGCTGTTTTTTTAATCAAATTTCATTTCCCTGCAATGATTTTAATAGCTACTTTAAACCTAGCCCACTCCCTTAAGGAGATGTTGGACTCTGATAAAACCAAAATCATGAACTTGTTTTTTTCTTCAGAAGAAACATGCTTTAACAATAGCTGTTCCTTTTATTAGCACCCTGCTGGTTGGTTTATTAAGTAGTGGGGGGATATATAGGATAAGGAAAATAATTATTCCTCTCACATGGAGGCAACGACTACGGTTAACCATCACCTGCCTGCAAATGTGCAGCAGTGGCTTTTCTGGATCCTCAAGGGCTGACATCTATAATTATACCACGTATAAAAAAACTCCAAAGTTTTTATCATCAATAAAGATATTAAGTACCAGGTCTAACACTGATTCCTGTGGGACTCCACTTGTGACGGGCCATCAGCTGGATGTGGCACTGTTTACCAACACTCTCTGAGCTCATCCATCCAACCAATTCCTAACCCAACACAGAATGCTCCTACCCAAACCACGCTCTGAGAGTTTCTTCTGAAGCTTAACATGGGAAACCATGTCAAAGGCTTTGCTAAGATCCAAGTACACAACATCCACGGCCTTTTTTTCATCAACCAGGTGCATCACCAGATCATAAAAGGAGATCGGGTTGGTCAGGCAGGACCTACTTCTCCTAAATCCGTGTTGGCTAGATCTAATGTCGTAAGTATTTTGCAGGTGTTGTGTTATAATGCTCAGGATTATCTGTTCCGTGACCAAGGTTAGGCTGACAGGTCTATAATTACCCGGATCATCTACCTCAATTAATTCATAGTAATTTCCAGTAGCTAAGGTAGCTAGGATATACTGAGTAGATTCTTTTACCTCAAGATGTTGTTTTAATTCTAAATGAATTTAAGTTGCTGTTCTTTTTACTGCAGCCTGGATTTTGCGCTAAATTCCTGATCCAGATTGAAAACAACTGCAGTCCTAAACTGACAGAACATTGTATCTAACATCAGATAGAAGGAAATACTTAGTAACTCTAACACTTTCTTGTTATTTGGGGTATCCTCTTTCCTTATTTATGTCATGAAAATAGGAAGCACAGCTGGAAATACCATTGTACAAGCATGGGAAGTTTTCACCTACTCATTTAAACAGTTTGATCTCACTATGTGCTGATGTAACTGTGAAATGTGTTCTCTTTGCATTTCTAATTACTACAGAACAGATGGTAAGGCTCCTAGTTTAAAGCATTGAGCCTATTTTAAAGTCTGCAGTGATTCTTCACTCTTAAGTTAACTGGGGTCTATGTGGGGGAGGAAAAAAGTTATTTTTTATTTGCTTTCATGTTTCTAACCAAAAATCCTAAATAGTTTCGGCATGTGTTCAAAGATTCTTGCTAGATTTGAACAATTCTCATAGAAGTTTCCTGATCAAAAGTATGACTTTTATCCAATTACAGGTGAAAGATCTCATGATATTTTACTACAGAATATCATGAGCATCTTATTGAATTTGAGTACAAATTAAACAAGGGTGCATTACATGTTGTTTGTTGCAATAAGAGTTAGTAATTTTCCTATTTCATTTTTTTAACAAAAAAAAAGGAGGGGAATTTATAAAATACATCATTTATTATGTATTCAGCTACTATTTTTAAATCCCAAAGTTTGTCTGAAGTTCTGAATAACCTTTAAAACAGCTCTGTGGTGAGAACTGACTTTAATAGTCTGCTTTTCATTCATGAAAACACAATAAAACAGAAGAGGAAAAA
The DNA here is from genome assembly GCA_013390025.1 of Pitta sordida. Lineage (NCBI taxonomy): Eukaryota > Metazoa > Chordata > Aves > Passeriformes > Pittidae > Pitta > Pitta sordida. The sequence goes on along the minus strand of WEKX01010117.1, from coordinate 19,220 downwards.
AATTGGCTCAAAAGTAATGTATTGCAAAGCAAGTCTACCTCTGCTACCAGTTATGTCAAAAACTGTAATTGCTTTCTAGTATTCTTTTGAAATCGTGTCCACGAAATCTGTGTGGGAGGTTTAGCTGTAAACAGGAAAGGTTTTTGGTAATGTCTTAGTGAGAACTTGTGTGAAGGTTCAGCCTTCAACTGTTTCATCACTACACTATTACCAATGGAAATTAATGGCTCAATTCAGAATGTACACGACCCATCATGACCCATGTCAAGAATCTGTCCTCAAAGAGGATCCCAGAAGCCTTCCCCCTTTTTTTTGCAAAGGCAATAGAGGATTCCTTCTCAGTATCTAGTTTTCAGTCCCACTTTATTTTACAGAGAAGTATCATAGCTAAAATCAGCTCCCAGTTCAACCTTCAGTATTCCTTGTGTGGAGATCGTGGAATCTTGCCAGTTCTGTCCATCTGCAGCCAGACATTTGTCTCTGCACTGTAGCTACATTGTCTTCAGCTCCTTGGCAGCTCTCTGGCTCCGGTTCCATCTTTAAAAGATTCCTAGAAGACCAGGAAGGAATGATGGGTGCAACAGTACTTGACAAGAACAAAGGAGAAATGACATGGACGTGACAGGAGGAAAATCTGAAAATTAAACAGGGGCAGCATAATCATTAATAAAGTGGTATCATCTGGCATTCATTCTTGAGTTAATCTAAATGTTTCAATTCCATAGATATCCAACTGGCTCGGGGAAGAAAGCAAACCTGTGCAGGGCAAAATCCAGTGTACAAAACCTAATTATGATTTTGAGAGAAAATATAGACTAATTACACTGGATCTGATAATGGGTCAATATTTTTTGTTTTTATTTTTTTCAGTTAAGGGATATGCAAGTCCTTATGTTTCTCATAGTGCCTTTGTTTAATATATTTTTCCTTCTTATTCTTTCAGGGTCTTTGGCTTTTAAGAGAGCTCTGTGAGCCATTCATTATTGTACTTGGGAGGTTTCACGATTTCAGGATNTGCCCTCTAGTCCCTTCACCATCCTCGTTGCCCTTCTCTGGACCCTCTCAAGCAGCTCAACATCCCTCTTAAACTGGGGAGCCCAGAACTGCACACAGTACTCAAGATGAGGTCTGACCAGCACTGTGTACAGGGGAAGGACAACCTCCCTGGACCTACTGACCACACTGTTCCTGATGCAGGCCAGGATGACATTGGCCTTCATCCCTTTCCTGGTAACACTGAATAGAAGATGTGTATTCACTCTAAAAATATTCTTTTTTCTACAAAGTGCATTGTATATTATGTGAACAAAATTAAACATCATTCTAAAAATACTAGTTTATTTTTATCTACTTTTAAAATATAGATTCCGTTGTATATATTTGAAGTCAGGTTGACTTCTTGACATTAGTTCCTTTTCTGCATCTGACTTGGAACCCACAGGTACACACTGAACAATAGATTTCTGAGATATGACTACTGACTGGCAGTTCATAAATGTTCTGCTGGACCTTGCAGTTAAATTCCTGCGTACTCCTGTGAAAAGTGAACAGTTGTCTTTTAACAGAGTGCCTTATTGTGAGGGGTGACCTGCTTCTCTAGAGCACATTTGACTTCTTTGATTTTCTTTATTTTGGAGAATCAAAAAATATTTAGGAATTCTCCCAGCTGGTTTATTTTTTTCATTAAAGCATCCGGTGGGAGAGTATGAACTTTTATGTGAGACTGCTCTAGCTGGAGATTACTACCTTGAATAGATGTTTTTTCCATTACTCGCTGTAATGGACTACACATTTACAGGACCATCAATAAGACAGTCTATCTTGAAAATTAAAGGCCAGTCCAGCTGTAAGAATGGTTTTTCAGCCAGATATTCCCCCAGACTGAGGCTAAAAGGAAGAAACTTTTAGATAGCCAAAGAATGTGTGATGTTTAAAATACAACAGTACTCAGCTATTTGTAATTCACAGATATAAGCTCCAAACATCTATTTTAATTTACTTTAGCTGTCTGATTAATTCAGTTCATTGGTGTGACATAGGTAGTTTTCATCCCACCAGGGAACAGGAGGGAGATGATGTATAAGATCTCCTCAGTCAGGCAGGCCAGAATTCCATTCTTCATAATTCAGAATGTAATGTGTTGTAAATTGTGTTAATGGATCAGGAAATCAGACTTGAACAAGATCAGATAGGACTCGGGGTGTTCTGGCTTAGTATCAATGTGATGTAATCTATCATCAGGAGTTGGAATTAAGGACATCACCGCATGACTAGCCAAGATGCTGGAAGCCAGCAGCAAGTGTTTCAAAAATGAGTTTTGCATTGTTAGGCCAGTACATAGCTCATCAACAAAGCCTGAAAGTACAAGAAATTGATATTTGTATTTTATATTTGCATCCAAAACTCAAGCCTCCTAAAAGTGAAAGGAAAACCAAAATGGATTAAACTGGTCAGGACAATAGGCTTAATGACAAGAGCTGAAGTAAAAATATGGTCATCTAATTCACTTTGGGATTTGGTCAATTATATAACATTTTTTCACCAAACATANAGCAACTATATCATACCTTTCCTGATGTACCATGACCTCCAGTTCTTCCTGCTTGTTGCCCAGGCTGCGTGCATTGGTGTACATACATTTTAACTGTGTTGCTGTGTTTGTTCTCGGCCCAGTCTCACCAGCATCAGCTGTGCTCCATCATATGTTCAGTCTGTGCAACCAAACAAGCTGGAGTAGGATTTATGACATTCCAGTTCTGTTCCTGGCTCACTTTACTGACCAGTGGTTTTCCTGGTTATTCTTATAGAAAGGAACTTTTAACACTTGGGAGACCCGTTGTGGCGTTACTTCTTCCCATAAAAGTAGTTAAAAGACTGGAGTATAGACACAGAAATTGTAAGAGTGCCAAAAGGAAATAAAGAGGAAAAGTAGAAAGGTAATAAATACCACATTGGTTTTGGTCGTGCTAAAGCAGTAAAAAGCCTTCATTCCAGACAGGCTACTGAGGCTATTGTTTACACAGAAAGTTTCTGAAGAATCATTTAGTTTATATAGATGCAAAACTGATTGATTAATCAGCTGGAAGGTGACACCTCATGGAAATATTTGACCATTGTCTAAAAGAGAATAATGAGGGTGTAAAATGAGCAGTACAAGGGTAATTCCCCATTCATCAAAGATTGTGTAGTATAAAAGATTTGAAAATTACTTCTGATGGTGTAGCATGATTGAGCATCAGCCTCTTATTTTTAAAAAGTGTTAATGAGAAAGTAAGTCATGTCAGGATATTTCTTGTCATTCGCTTTCTGTGCTTGTCTTCCTTTTCTGCATTACTGTACTGGAAGGGATAATTTTCACATGGATGATTGTCCTCTTGTCATTTAATTCTAAGCCTGAAAACACCAATTCAAGGCATATCCTTTTGAAATGTGTATGAGCCTCTAAACAAAAAATAGCAGATTGTTGTCAACCCTTTTGGAAGTATTCCTTCTATGAATACATTGAGTGTCTTGTTGTTTGTTGGTGCTCATCACTTTACCAATACATAATATCAGTAGGGTGGTTTTAAACATTTTCTAGTTCATCTCACATTTAAAGGGAACTTAAGTTTTAATTGTTTTTTAAATTGTTCCAATATGTTGTTAAGGAAATCTCTTAATTTCTTTTGTTCAAAGTGATAATGAATAACACAGGCTTAGAATCAAAGCATAAAAAAAAGATGTATTGGCAGAGTGAGTTCTAACCAGTGAGAGTTTCTTATGAACATCTATGCTACTTACTGGAAATAGCTCTTGAAAGAGCCTCTCCTGGCCTTAACTCAGACTACCTTTTTTTCCCCTCCCTTTTTTACTGCTATTCCTTAGTGAATAGAATTTCTCTGTGGCTATCTTGTCATACACGTTCTCTGGAGCTTTTTGGTATAAATGCAATTATTCTCTCATGTAGCATTTAGTTGGCCTGCGAATATTGATACTGTTTAGATAATCAGAGCTGTGAGAATTTATTTCTGGACTAGACTAGATCTGCCTGGCCTTGACATGTTTGAGAAGGCTGACTGTTTGAATTTCAGCTTTGCCTGGGTGTTCCTGTCACTTTCAGGAAAAAAGGAAAGTGTGACATTAACAAATTTTAACATTTTGTGAGAGTATTTACCATGAGATGGCACCTGAAGTATTCTATATTTCAACAAGCTATTAGTGAGGATGCATTTTGCTTTTGAATTCAGGGGATGATGTTGAATCTAATGTCCATTCAGAAGTACTTGGTGCAATTTACAATGACAACCAAAAATAATGAATAATATATTTATATCATCCATTAATAACCATCCATCCATTTAAAAGTTTCATCCTGATGTGTTCTGGAAATCTGAAAATTAATTATGTAAAACCCTGAATGAATATAAAATTGAAATGCTTAAGAATTTAAATGATGCAATTAAATGCTATTGCATGTAACTCAAAGTTATTTTCTTCTAATACTTACTCATCAATCTTAATTTCAGTACCACTGTTTAGAAAGAAAATCAGCCTTTATATCTTGTTAAAATATTGGAAGTTTGAGCAAAGACAGTGTTCTTGGTCTATTGATTGCATGATTTCATTACATGAATTTAAAGTCTTTATTTAAGCAGAAGTAGCCTTTTTAAAGAGAGATTACAATGCTCATCAAAATCAGGAGTGTGAGATCAGTGGTGTCAACCATCATTCTTTTTAAAAAAGGCAACAAATGCAGCAATGAGAACTGGTCTCTAATTATAATCGTAGCTACCAAAAAATTCTAATTAAATTCTGTAGCACTGCCAGATCAATACATATCCAGTGATGATTAAGGTTTCCTGACTGGACTGCCTGAGAAGTTCATATAGACATATATTTTTATTATTGTCATTTTTAGTTCCTTAGCAATGGCTGGCTTACTGCTTTCTATACCATACTATCCCCCAGGGTACAGATTTATGCCCCTGTCAACAGCTCTGTAGCACCTTGGCAGCATAAAACCAGTTTCTGTTGAGTTTCTCTGCTTCTGCTGCAACCTCAGAATAAAGAGTTGGACAAAGGATCTTTCCTGTTGCATTGCAGAGCTCTGTTCCCATCCTTCCTTGTAGGTAAGGCGTCATTCCTCTCCCATGAGCTGTCAAAAGTGCTTCTCCCGAGAGACAGAATTCTCATGTTGGCAGCTGACACTAAGCCTTTTTTTAAGGCTGTTTTTATTGTGTGTCTTGAGTTGACAATCAGAGAATATACAGGAAAACCCCCACAAGAATAAGTTTTGCAGATAGTAACTCGGGCTGTATAATAATAAATAAGATGCACATTCTCTTCTGTCCCAATTAAAAACCAGCACAATGGTGCAGCAAATCTAAACTGTTGAGTGCGTATGACTGTGTACAATGAAATCTTCAGGCAGGTCAATTGCTTTGAAAATGCAAGAAATTAATGATTTCAGGGAAAAGACAATTTTAACCCCAGTACAGAAGGTATATGATCTTGAGAAAGAATACTCTGAAGTGCCAGAAAATTTTTGGCTTGCCTGTTTCTCTTCCCTTTACTAATATTGCTTTTGTATCAGGTCAAGCAATTTGGTCAAGAACAGATTACTGTTTTTAGGTAGTTTTAATTTAGGTACTATAAAACCTAAGAAATAGAAGACTTTTCAGGAATTTCTTTTTACCAAAAGTTCTACTTTCCCTTTGAATCACTTTAAATCAGCAAGTCAAAATAATCTGCTTGTGCTGAGGGACTTAGGTACATATTCTTTGTGGTTTGATGTCTATTCTTGTTTTTAAATTGTGTATAATTTATCTATACATAGAAACTTTGTGTTCCTCCAAGATTTACAGATTAAATGCTTCAGGGTCAATGGAGGTATATTCCCTCCCTTTTGTATTATCTTCTCGCTTTGGAGAACCATTGGAAAAGTTTTTAAAGCTTTTAAAACTCTCACTCAGCTTCAGTGTGGATTGGAAGGCAGCTCATGATGGTAAAGACTTCATCTCAATAAATCAACCTTATTGTTGAACACATCAACCTTGGAATCAAGTTTTCAAGACAAAAACCCACAGAATAGAAAATAAAAATTCAGATGAGACTGGTCTAGAGGGTTGGCAAGGCTGAGATTTTTGGTGGAAAATTTGAAAATACTTTGATTTAAATCGTGGTTTAAACTCTGGGGATAATGTTTTGTTGAGGGTAAAATTACTGAAACATATATTTTGAAAGACGATTTGAGAAGGATATAAATCCTACAAAAATACCTAGTTTTTTCTATATTGTTTTCCTCTTCTTCTGTACAACAGTAAAATGCATACATAACAGCAGGAAAATGTCAGGTTTGTCAGTTTTCAAGACAAGTTTAAGGTAATGAAAAATGCGAACAAAATAATTTACAAGTGAAAAGGTGTTTTGTTTTTTTTTAATTAGGAGAGTTTAATCTAATCATCCTTATTTTGAGGTTGCATTACCAGGTCATATTCTTTTAGGGGTAAAACTCATTTTTCATATGTTCTTGAGTAAAACTAGTCCAAATCTCTCAATACAAACACTCCTACTTTTAAATTCTGAGAACATAAGTCTTAAATACAATTTTGCAGTAATGCGTGGTTTTTGTATGTGCATTGTTATATTTGTTAGGTGAAATATAACATTTGATCAAGATGCTTAATAGCAGTTACTGAGTTTTCTCTATTATATTGTTTAGCCTGGTATTTTCGTTGATTATTTTTCTTTATACTTTTGTGAAAAGGTTCTGATTTTATTATAATTCTCCTTTCATTTTGAGAGCATGGTAGTGAGTTCAGCAGCCAATCAAGTTTAAAGAGCTCTGTTGTTGCTGACTAAGAAGGGAATGTTTTATTTCTCTTTTTAGTGANGATGTTGAGTGAACATTGTAAAATAGCATTGGACTCCACCAGAAAGGTAATCGATGTCCTGGTTTCAGTCTTGCAGACGATCTGCAATCTCATCAGAAATACAGGAATAAATATTTAGCTTCCTTCCCCTTATCCCCTGATACCAAGACTTTGTGGATGCAAGGCGTTAACCTTTGCATTAGTTTATTGATCTTTTAATGCAGGATCTATCTTGCTTCAGGGGCACTATAAATACAATATTGCAGAAGTCCTGCCATATCAATATTAATTTATTTTTATTGATTAGTTGCCACTTGTGAATTCTGGGTACTGAATTAATGTATGCTGAATACCTACTTCAATTAATGAAGCTAAAATCGGCTCTAATAACCTACACAACTCCAGAGATGTTTTTTATTTACAAGGGTAATTTTTTTTTTATTGTCTTCAATTACTTTCATAATTTGACTTATCCTTGGAACCCCACTGGAAGATAAAGACCAATGAAACAAAAACTATTATATACTTGGATTATTTAGAAAATCATACAAGGGCGTCTTTACTCTAAGTCCATATATAAACACTGGATTTAGGAGGTGAATGTGACCAACTGAATACATTTCTTAAGGAGACACTGTGGAAGATTAATTTGAAGTGTTGTTTTTTTTCTGTGACTGCTTTGACACACAAAGTGTATCTATTTCTCTGTGTTTGTTATTCATATGCATATAGTGTTAGATACGCCAGAACACAAGGTAGTTGAGTTTATTCCATGGGTATTTATTCTGGAACATGGTCAAGGTGTCATGGTTGTGTTTCCCATTTCCTCTCATCCTGTGAAGAGAAACTTTAGTGCAATTGTTTATCACTTACAAGACGATCTTTTTATGTACTTGTCATTTGACTTTTATTGAACTATATCTTCAGAGAGAGATGTTTTTTTCCTTCCTTCCTCCTTGTTAAATGTAATATGAAGTTGGATTTTCTCCCTCCCTGAGAATTCTTCTCTAAACCCAGAGGTTTTCCTAGTAAAATTTTCAAGTGCTTGAGACTGTGAGGGTATAAAAGCCCAGGCTTTCTTTTGCTGGAGGTCCTTCCTCTTAGGCACCCGCCTACAGCTCTTATTTTGTCATTGCACCATGGTGAAATTAGTTTAAGGATTGTGAGGTTGAGACTCCACTATGGCATATCTGGAATGGAGCTGGTAAGGAAACCTGATCTGACTGTGAGTGTGAGTGTTTAAGTTCTCAGGACTATAATTAATTTACATCTGAGAAATAGCATATTTTTCCATTGCAGTATTTGACAATGTCCTAGGCTTCCTTGACTAACCTGAATCCGTTTGTCTTCTAAGTGTGCTACAAATATGGAGAGAATCATGGTGAATGAGAAGTTTGGATGTGTGTTAATTCATCAGATGTGCTGGGCTGAGATTCTGTAGGATTTGTGATAAGTCATTATTATGAGAGATTTTATTTTGCAAAGAAATAAAACTATCACTCCTAATCCGATTTTCTCTAAGTAAAAATCTCATGGGAGATGTCAAAGAGCATGACTTGGGTTTTGTATGCATGTGTTTATAGTATTGAAATACATTTTAATAGACAGTCTTCCAGTGGAAAATAAACTTGGTTTTAAAGAAGGAAAACTTAAGTAGTTCCTACGTATTAATTTACCTTTTGGTACTTACTATTTTTAACTACCTTTTAATGTTTTTTATTGTCTTATTTATAACCTTATTTTTTATTTTCACTTATATGGCAGTATTAATGACATATATTTCTCTCCCTGTGAAGGACTAAAATTATGTTCAGTTTATTGATGCTTCCCTAGGCCTCCCTGTTAAACATGAATACAGAATGCAGAGTGTTGGGCCTCATTAAATTGTTAGAGTGTGTTTCCATCCTACGTAAAAACTTCAACTTATCTATGTGGGTTTGCGGTTCATATGGAAGTCATGCTGTGTCTTGCTTTGTACATAAAGATATGAAGACAAATACGGAGACTGCTATGGGAAACTGTCCTTAGACAGAATTAAACTAATGCAATAGGAAGGACTAAAAAGCCCATTCTGGGGACTGATGGTACTTGAATATCCAAGTTTAGCAGGGACCCAACAAGACCCAGACTTACACACTAGGTTTAACAAGTAGAAACTGAAAGGTTTGGGAAAAGTTTTGAAACATTTCCTTTCCTGAACACCATCATTTCAGTTTTGTTTAGATCGGTTTCTACCAGCTTCTCTTCCAGGAGGAGATTTTCTCGTGGCTAGTCAAATATCCATAGAGGAATGCATGTTGAATCTGCTCACATTACATGATCAATGTAATGATGCAGCAAATGACACAGGATCAAATGTAGTGGTTCAATGTTGGCAGAAAAGGCATGTCCTGTCTTGTAGTTTCTCCTCACAGAGAGAATTCTCCAGATGAGTTAAGTCACATTGTATCAGATGAAAATGTGGGCTTTAGACTTCTCAAATATTTTAGCATTATGTATGGTTATGAAATCAGATCTCAGTTTACATCATTCATGCCTTTGTACGTGGTATGATGTGTTGTAGTGTAATGTGTTTGATACAACCTGATTTGCAGAGCTCTCAATGAAAAATGAACTTGGAGAATGGGAGAAAAAAGGTAATTTTTTTATATTATTGTCAAAGAGCCTTTTCTACCATAAAACCAGTTTAAAAGATTTTCAAGAACTACAGATGACTTGCTGTTACATTATAGATCAAGAGTTTGAGTTTTAACAAGTAATTAACATATGTAAAAAGTGTTTTGAAAATGTTAAGAAAAAAACAAAATCTCTAAATATAATTTTGAAGGAGAAAGTCCATGAAGTCATTGCTAACATAGGATGTACAGACTTAAGCTTTTATTTTGAAGTCTGCTGTTGGCCTACTGAATAACAAGGATTTCATTATCTCATGCCAGGCTTTCGCTATTTATAAAGTACTGATAAAGATGATGCTTACTTTCTAAAATATTTTTTATGACAGGATTAGTTTTTATTACTGTCATCAACCCGACTTATACTAATCAAACCCCCAATCATACCATCAGTCACTTTAAATTTTGAATGTAATTCTTCAAATAAAGTCAGTTGTCTCTTGGTCTGCAAACAACACATTAGGCATTGATGTGCCTTAAGTCACTCTTCCTTGCTGCAACTGCATCTTGTGGTGTTCCTCCTCCCTCCTGTTCCTGAGAAATCCTCCCTTCAATTCCAGTGAGGCAGACAAATGTTTCCAACGCAATCTTAGAGTGATGGCTCTGTAAGCACTTAAGTGAAAAGGGAAATCTGCTGTGCAAAGCTTCTTTGTTTATTGCTTTTGTTGACTGGCTGAAAGTGAGGTCACAGTAAGCTCAGGGGGCTTGATATAAATGAAATAATTTAACAAGCGAATTTATCTTCAGGCAGATGATACTGCAAAATACCACACTTACCAATCTCACATTCATACCTTTAATGGTTGTCATTATAGTGTGATTATATACAAATGAAAATATATGGTTTCTAGATCTATGCAACTCAAGTGTATTATTACTGTAGCTTTGCATGAAAATAAATCAAGCCAACAAAAAAATGAATGTATGAAAGCAAGTAATTTCGGTTCCTGTGGTCATCACAACTTCACTGATACTGGGAGATCTCCCAGTGCTGTATAGGCAGAAAATAGTGGCAGCATTTTCTTACTCCTGCTGATACAAAGAGGAATGTTCTGCCACGTGCCCCTTGTTTGCTCATTGATTCCTTGGGCTATAGGTGCATTCACATCTGAGCAAAAACAATAGTTGCTTTTGGAAAGTTCAAGAGCTGTGTTAGAAAATATTGTTTATATTGACCAAATTAACCATAAAAAAATTCAGATAATACATCTCTTTGTCAGGAATCAGATGTAGAAGTTTTAAAATCAATTGTAATACACTTATGCAGATAGATGACCCTTAGGCTCCACAGTTTATGGCAATAATGCCATTAATATCTAATGAGCAATGTGGAAGTAGGAAGATGACAAGAAAAAAGCTTTTTGCTTTTTCTTAATGTGTGATTTTTTGGCTTATTTTTCTTGGATTTTAGCATATGGGTGTACACAACAAATAAAGTGATGGATGTTCACACACTTCTTTTAAAATTAAAAATTACAAATTTAGAGAAGAGATTATTTATTATTCAAAAAATGTACATTAGAAGTTATTATTAATATTCTTGTGACTAAGTATAGAATATTAAAACAATTTAAAAAATAAGATCAGCCGAGAAGGAGCAAATTCTTGCACTAAAATAGTAAGGTAATGAGTTGCAGTGGCCTCAGGTAGATAATTATAAGTGGAGTGATGGGAGTAGACTACTGGAAATAATTATCAAAAATTGATGAGTTGCTAACATAATGCTATAAAACATCCGGTGCATCAATAGCTTTTAGAATACTGGAAACTTTGAAATATTGATACAAATATGCTATTAATTTGTAAGGGATCCAATTCAAAAAGGAGGGATGTAAGTCTTGAAATATGAGGCAGATGAAGCTGCTGGTGAAGTTGTTTCTTTTGCCTGAGGTGACTCTTATTAGACTGAATTCCTGTGAACAGTCTAGTGCATAAAAATAAAGTAAAAATGTAACTGAAACTACTTTTAGCAGTGTAAACTCTTTTATTTCAATTTAAGTAAAGGAGAGTTCAAACTGCTGAAGTGGAATTTTTAAGGAGAGTTTTGCTTGAGCGTAAGTTTCAAGACTAGGATGCCAGTGGTAAACAGTCAGAGAAAAGCAAACATTTCTACAGATATCTTTTATGGTTTTTTTTCTTGTAAGGGGGAACCATGGAAGCAGCGTCACTAAGATGGCTTTGAGTTGGTGGGGCAAGAGTGATTTCCATTGTTGATGTGTAAAGTTTGTGGGTCCTTGCTCAAATTTCCAACATACCCACATAGGTTCCTCATATGCGTAATTTTTTTGGTGCAAGTCCTGAGCTTTATAGAACAAGCAGTTCAGTAAATAGGGAGAACAATAACCTAGCTAAGCACTTCCTGAGAAATTCAAAACATTTTAATACATAAAGGAACTATTTCTTGATGCCCTAGGAAGAAACTACATCAGCATGTCAACTATAAGACACAAAAAATAATTTGAATTTTTAATTTGTAAAAAAATGTTCAGGATAGTAATTGCAGTAAGCTGTCCCAGTCTTGGTGTTTTTTGGGTTTTTTTTAATGCTGTTGTTTTATAGTTGTAAACAGTTTCAGGCCATTATTGGTCCTGAAGCTGTGTTTGAATGGAGAGACTGCTAAGTAACAACATAAATTCCCCTCCACTTGGAAACCTTAATCAGTCCTGTCTGATCTCTGTATGCAAAATACTGTGGGCCAACAAACCCATTAAGTTCTGTAAACAGACATGTTGGCTTAGATAAGTAACTGGAACCAACTTTCTTCTTAAATTCGCTGTTATTTAAAATTTTTAGCTCTCAAGGCTGTCTCTGTTACAGTGTTAATATTGTTACCAAAAAAGTTAAATTTTTCCCTTCCATTTTCCTTCACTTGTTTTTTCATGATGCATTAAGTTACAAGCTTAAGAAACAAACAAATTTTGCAGTATTATAATTGTTACAAAGGTGTTACAATCTTAATATTTTTTTCTTTTTGACAAGGGTATCAGCAATCAAAGTATATCCACAGTTGTAATATTTTGATAATGTGGGAATCCAAATAATATTCATTTGAAAGGTGAGCTTCGGGGAAATGTTCTCTTACCACAGTTTCCATGCAGAGATTTCTAAGGTGTGATGCTTGCCTTGGAAATTGTTAGTGTTCCCTTTTCTCTGTCAATTAAAAGCATACACAAGTAGGGAATGAAATGGAGCAATCAGTACTATCTAAAGACCTACTAATATTTTTCTTGGATCAAGAGAAAAGAGGGGCAAAAATCAAGTGAGGAAGGCAATATCTTCATTAGTATATGACAATTAATGTTCATTTAGAGAAATAAACTGTTGGAGTAACTTTGGTGGATAGTGCCTAAAAGGAAGATGAAATCCGGGATTTTTTTCATGCCACATTTTGGCTTTAGAAGTAACTGCATTTCTTGGTAGTGTATTGCAGTGCATTAAGTAAGTTCAGGTTACCTGTGATCTTTATATCACAAATGAGCTCTCATGGGTCATAAATTCTGTAAATTTGAGGTTGCCTAAAATAGGGAGCAAAATAATCAGTCACTCTCATAACCTGATCTGGCCTGGGTAATCACAAAAAAGAGTAGTGACAGGAGCTAAAGGAAAATGTGATTCATTTAATCTTATATAAATTGATAAACTCTTGCAGCTTTAAAGGAATGACCCTTTCAGAGCAAAATAATCAAATCCATCTCTTGTCAGTTTGGGGAGATTTATAATTGCAAACTGATGATTTTTTAGCAATACTGTCAGTCTGCTTTTCAGATCAATGCCAATGAAATATTTTGTTTACGATTTAACCTCCATTTCCCCTAGAATTTGTGAGGTTTAATACCAAAAGTAGTTATGTCCAACTCTATCGATCCGGTGGTAAATTAAATGGCAAACAAAAGCAATCGTATTATTTTGTGAAAATGCTCTCAATAGGGAGAAAAATTCTTTATTAAAACAGGATGTGTTGCACTGAAATGAAAAGAATGTTTCATTTCAAGAGTGATCTTTTTAAAAAGCTGAGAAAGACCTTCACATAGCTAGATTTATTTGATGGGAATAGTACAAAGGTAATAAAACTGAAATTGTATATTGAATTTCTTTTCCCTGGTATAAAGACAAAGATCAAGAAAAATGTAAAATATACCTAAAAGTCACCTGTGATAAATTTATTTCAACAATTCATTTCACTTTTTTCCTGTAAATAGTTAATGAATAACTTTTCTACTTGGAATTATTGGGTTTACTTGTTTTTATTTCCTGGCAAATCTTCTGAAATACTGTGTATAAGTACATCTTTTGTATAAGTTATATATTCAGAGATTGCTATAATAGAAGGACACAGTGAACACTTGGATAAAGAGCTTCAGAAGAAAAGGAAGGGCAATCTATTTAATAAGTAAAAAATTGTAAGGAGTATTTCCAGTGTGTAGTAGGTAAATATTTCACCCATATACCAGAATCCTTCAGGTTGAAAAAGACCGTTAAGGTTATTAAGTCCAACTGTTAGCACTGTCAAGCCGACCACTAACCGTGTCCCCAGGTGCCACATTTACACACGTTTTATATAATTCAAGGGATGGGGAGTCAGTAGGAGAGGAATAGACTCTCAGAAAAATAAGGACAGTCATATAAACCTTTATTTTTATGTGGCATGATAATTCTATAAAACACTATGTAGATAACACAAAATTACTGCATTATTACTGCATGTAATAATAAGCAATTATGTTAAATGGTTTTTTTCTTGATCACACTAACTTGAAGCACTTGCACCAGTACCACCCTCTTAACAAATTTCCAGAGATTCAGATTATTACACCTTACCAAAACTAGTTGCTATAGACCTTACCCATCTGTAGATACTTTCTTAAAGATGCTATCTGCTATTTAAGCTTGAGGCAGCATGAGAAAATTGATATTCTTACAATTTTATCTGCTACAAATAGGACTACAAGGTTCTTTTTAAAGGTAATCATCTCTGTAAGCAAAATTACTGATGTAACAAATAAAAGTACCATGGCATAAATAACAAATTTTAAAATCTTTTATTTTAGAGTTTTTTCACCTTTAAGGGGTATTTTTTCAAAGCAACTTTGAGCACTGTGCTGTGCCTGAAGGCTTGAGTGGCAGAGAGGTTACACCTCCCTGCAGAAGGACTAGACGGGCTGTGATTCACGAGCTGCTTCCTGCTGCTCCAGTTTTTGTGCAGCTTGTGCTGACCTAGTGGCAAAGCCATGCCTCCATACCCTGGGAGCAATGTCGGTGCTCCGTGGGTCTTCAGCCATTCCATTAACTTAGAAGACAAGTTAGATGGTCCAGTTATTAAAATTAAATCTGTTGAATATTTCAGCCTTCTGAGAGCAGAATTTGAAATTCCTGAAGGCGATGTATCCCAAGTCAGGCCTGTACCTCATGATGTTGACAAAGCTATGTAGGTTGGGCAAGATGGAAAGGCTCTGAAGTGAAGTTTGTGTCTGCAAGATTATACTTAATAATAACATTCTGCTCATACTGATACTCATACTCATCCTGGTAGCAGTGTTACATGGATATAGAGAAATGTCATTTAATTCCAGAATCTAAACTGCACAGGTGTGTGGGATGTAATCTGTAATATCAGTGTGTAACATTTAAAGGATTGCTGGCTGCCGATCACTAGTGGAGTCCGACACGGATCAGTGCTTGGCCCGGTACAGTTTAATATCTGTACTGATGATACAGCAAGTTTGCAGTTGATACCAAGCTGGGGGCAAATGTTGAAAAGGTAGAAGGGCCCTTCAGAGGGACCTTGACAGACTAGAGAGATGGGCAGACTCTAACAGTATGAAATTTAACAGACTAAATGCAGGGTTACCCCATGCATTGCTATCGACTGGGGACTGAGTGTCTGGAGAGTGGTAAAATGGAGAGGGATTTAGGAGTTATGATTGACAGAAAACTCAGTATGAGCCAGCAGTGTGCCCAGGTGGCTAAGAAGACCAACGGCATCCTGGTCTGCATTAAGAACAGTGTGGTCAGTTCGACTAGGGAAGTTATCCTTCCCCTGTACTCGGCGCTGGTCACACCACATCTTGAGTACTGTGTGCAGTTCTGGGCTCCCCAGTTTAAGAAGGATGTTGAGCTGCTTGAGAGGGTCCAGAGAAGGGCGACAAGGATGGTGAAAGGANCTCCGGGAACTGGTGTTGTTCACCCTGGAGAAGAGGAGACTCAGAGGCGACCTAATTGCTGTTTACAACTACCTGCAGGGAGCTTGCAGTCTGGTAGGTGTAAATCTCTTCTCTCAGGGTGGTGACACCAGAATAAGAGGACATGGCCTTAAGCTGCGCCATGGGAGGTTTAGACTGGACGTTAGGAAGAGTTTTTCACAGTGGAATGATCTGCCCAGGGAGGTGGTGGAGTTGCCATCCCTGGAGATGTTTAAGAGAAGACTGGATGAGCAAATCAATGACATGGTCTAGATAATGGGCTGAAGGCACAGGTTACATAATACATAATAAATAAATAAATAAAAGATGATGACATGATCCTGAGATTGGCTCTGATGGACAGAGCACGGTGTCCACGGCCCCCGGGCTGTGGGTTCAATCCCTGTATGGGCATTCATTGGACTTGATGATCCTTGTGAGTCCCTTCCAACTCAGAATATTCTGTGATTCTGTGACTGTCTCCTGAAATCCTTTCCTTGCAGGCTTCGTGAATGTTATTTTTACATTTATCGCTCACACTAAATAAGAGCAAAAGCCATGATTCAAAACAAGGAGACAATTTGTTTCCCCTATAAATGTGAAATGTTGTAGAGACATTTATGCAGAGAGTGCACATTTCAGGAGCAGGTATATATGTATTACTGGTTTATTTTCTTTTCCTTCTCAAAGTGAATTCTCATTGATACTGATAAATTCTCTTTTGTTTCACATGCACACAAGAACGTGACTTGGAAATTTGCAGCTTTACCCAGCCCTATGACAAGACAAAATGAAAATGTGTTCTTGAGGTTTCCAGATACTTTTTATATGAATTATAAAGCCAACAGGAGGAACAGAGTTACTGTTTTACAGAAAACTTTAACTTTTACTGACTTTTTTTTTGTTTCGGTCTAGATCTGGAAGTTTCAATTTCCAATTTTTCTATTAACTGAGGTCAGGTAGAATTCTGATTGAAGAGCACCAAAACATGGGATGAAGCTGCTCCATTGGCATTCTTGTCAGCTTTTCTGTCAATAGCAGCAGTAAAGCTGACAAGAATGCCAATGACACTGAGCAGACAGGTTATTCCCAAAATCTATAATTCTGGGCAATTTATACCAAAATGACAGTATTATAATCCACAATTTCATTTGAAGCTGCAGTCTTGAAAGTCTGTGCACTTTTTTCTTTCATTTTTTTTTTTTTTGCAAGAGGGGAACTGCACATTGAGCAACATCAGCATTCAGATGGATTGACTGGATAGAATATATTGTATTGTCCCATCATCACAGAGCTAAAATTTCCAGCACTAAGAATGTTTAATTCCCTTCAGACTCCCAGCAAAGTTTTTAGAACTCTTCCTGACATCAACAGATTTTATTAGTGTCACTGATGGAGTGAATTGCCTCTCCTCAGGGCTCCCATGGTTTTTTGAACTCCAAGACTCCAAGTCATTATAATGCAAAATATAAAACCATAGCACAGGGTTTGGGGATTTTTGTATCAGAACATGCAAATTTCAATTTATTTTTATCTTCTGCAGTGAACCCTTTGTCTCCAGTGAAGGAAAGAGCAAAGGTGGTGACAAAGTGCCACCAGTAAACAGTCAGCAGCCTCTAAGTGTCATCTGCTCATATCCAAGCTCCAACTCTGCTTAAGTCTGCAGAGGCCACCTCCTCTGGCTGCATTTTAAATATTCATCTTCTCTAGTGTTCTCTAGGTTATGATTCATCTGTGTTCAGTTTCTCTAAAATCTACTTCAGCCAACAGATGTCAGTAATGAAGACCTGTAGAAACCACTAGTTTAGACACTTTGTGCTCCATCTCCCCTTCCCCTCCCCATTTAACAGAAAAAAATTTAGTGTTCACAGGTTATTCTGAGTTGGAAGGGACCCACAGGATCATCTAGTCCAACTCCCAAGCCAGCGCCCACCCAGGGATCAAACCCACAACCGTTGAACCATGACTTCTATCAGTGTAGGTAGGGTCTTTCATAAGAAGATATTTTAACTGAAGATCCTTCCAGCTGAGGATACTTTTCATTATGAAAATTACTTAGGTGTCTTAAACTATGAAAAATATTTGGGGCTGTGTACATTCAACAGGAGAGTTCACATGGATTAGTCTGCCCACTGAGATGCTGGTCAGCCAATTTGATTCTTCCAGTGGCTTGCCAAGATCTGCTGTGCTTAGAACTGAATCTGACTTATAGTTAAAATTCTGTAAGTCAAGTGGGATTGATACTCTTATAGCAGTTCCACTTGGTTTTTTTTCTCCTTATTTAATTAAATAAGAGTTAGTGAAATTGTATTTTCTATCTTTCCTGTGTAGACCTGCAGAGTAAGCATAAAGTTGTCTTAGATGTGCTATGAGCTCATAATTTTAATCTATCCAGATAAATTGCACAAGTGTATATTTTATGACAGTGACAGTAGCTAACCTACAGGAGAAGCATACATTAGCCATATGCCTTGGTGTTTGATTAACAAACATCTCCATATGAGAATTGATCTTGCTGAATACAGCACCTCAGCTGTGATAACAATCTTTGATTTGTTCTATTATGCTTAGATGTGCATTTCCATTTTCAGCAGATAGTAGAGTTATTGAGCCTTCAACAAATAAACCAGGTAACAATCAGTTAAGTATGCTAAGAGCCAACTCCTGGGCTGCTGTAAATTCATATGGGCTTGCTGACTTCAGAAGGGAGGTCCCTGCCATCCCTCTCCACATGCAAGTACATGCACAGTGGCATGCAAATAGCCATATCGGCTTAGATCACACTGTGAGGCCCTGTGTTCTGCTCAGTAAGGCAGCTGCCAGTTAAAAATATTTGTGTATAGATAGGACTTGTCAGAGTTGCAGAGCACGTTGGTAGTGCTAAGATAATGTTCCATGATTTGGGAACACTATCAGAGACTGTTCAGAGCAGCAGCTTATTTGTAATTTCTGTGCATCAGACTTGAGTATGGTGGGACTTGAGGCAAAATGTCTCTGTTACTTAAATGCTAGCATTCTGTTCTTATGCCGTTGATATATATACACTCATTTTATCCTTGAATACAAGACTGAAATTTTCAAAAGTAAAGCTGTAACATTCAAAAATAAGTAGAATATTTCATAGTTTCAAATTCCACTCTTGAAATCAGAGATGTAGAAGGTTCCAGTATGAAATATGAAAAATATATTTTATCATTTTTCATATGGGTAATAATGAACAGTTGAAGTTATGTAAACTGAAATAAGGAACATGTTTCAGTATTAAAGAGTTAAAGCTAATTGCTTATTGAGGGTCAGAGAGCAATTCCTTTACTATAGCACTTCACAAGTCACTTGAAGGTAGATCATGAGCTTCCATCAAGGAAATCATCATCCTTCTTTCTTTATACTCTATATCCACATTGACAGTGGATCTTAGGATTTATAGCCCTTCAAAATGTATGGAAGCAAAGCTGTGGACTTGGTAGCAAGTGCTGTAGCCAACGTGGAATAATTACAGGTTCACAGGTTCACAGGTT
>WEKX01010084.1:0-14551 GCA_013390025.1 Pitta sordida | reverse complement strand
TTTGTACAAATTCTGTGGGTTTTTCTTCTGCTCTCTGTTTTGTAGTGTATTGAAGGGACCAATTTATGGCTTCCTGCTTCTCCGGAAACAGTGTTAGATACACAGCGTGTTAGGGAGGTGCGGATGCCAAGAATTTAATACATTTTAGCTATATCACTGAACTAAGGAAGTCCAGACAGCTTTAATTTGAGACTAACCAGTATCAGCCTGGTGGGGATAATTCCCAAGAAATACCTCCTCCTGATCACTTTCATGGTATTTTCAATCCTTAATAAACCAAAACTAGTAAGGGACACTTATTTATTTGAGTTTCTTGTGGAAAAGTCTCTCTTGCCCTCCTTTTATAGATACATAATAGTTGACCATTATGGTTTGCAAAAAGATTTTTGGGGTTTATCTTTGTATATTTAACTGGATTGTGAATTTGTAACTCTAAAGACCATTCTCTCCCTGCCTTTACTTAGGCAAAGTTATTATAAATATGCCACAGTCCCTTAAAATCAGAGACATCACTTGATGTAATAATTACTTCAGTAATTGACATTACTAACATGAACACTTAATAATACATAAAAAAATTAAGTTGAAAACACTGATTTTTTTTATTGCAATATAAAAAGCATCATCAGCTTTTAAAAATATGTCAGGTAAATCTGCTTAGTTAGGAGTCTTGAAACTACTTTCTAATTCTAGTATCTATATTTTAATTTTATCAGTATTTCCCTCACACTTTATTTTATGTTATTTTAGATTTTAACTAATGAGCCTTTGACCAGAGGCAAAGGGAAAACTCCCACTGTAGAATAATGAAAGTGAAAAGAATTTTTGAGATTAGATGGATAGTATAGACAGAAGACAAGAACAATCATGCAGAATTGAGATCTATGTTTACAGGCCTGAGACCCTCCATCACTATAAAAAAGTACAGATTTTTTTTATTCATAAAAGTAATGTAATAAATTATTATGTTTAACAAGAATTTAATTAACTTCTGTAAAAATCTACAAGTCACATTTTGTTAAAAGTTCTTTCATATTCTTAAATGCAATTAACTATCAATCATTTTTATTAGTTAATACTTGAAACTGCATGCATAGCCAATATAATTATTAATGCCACTCCATTTACTGGTTCATTTGAGGTTGGTTATGCACGATTATATGTGACATTTTGAAAGGAAGTATTGCTTAATGATAGAATATTTTTTTCCTGAAGATCAACAAAAGATTTATTAATTTTAACTCCATTGCTTATCTGTGAACTGTATAACTTATAAAAAGAAGAGAATTTATATGGCAAGAGAAAATATAGCTATTACAATCTATATATCTGCCACTCATAAGTTGTTTTTCTTCTTCACACTGTATTTCATCACACTATAAAATTAGAGAAAAAAACCCAAAACACAACCTAAAGAAAGATATGAAAGAGAACAACTTCCTAGAGGTGAGAAATCTGCTTTCCTGAGGCCAAGAGCAAGCAGACTGAGTTTTGTACTGCATCTCTTGATCAAAGAACAATGTTAAGTATTCTTTTTCAAAGAATAATGGTGCAGAACAGAAGTTTGTGAAAAAAAAAATCTATAAGTGTTTAGAATATGGAGGAGGGTTTGGTGACTCAGTTGCTTAACTAGAATTTCAGGTAGAAGAGGTTTTTTCCCCTGTTTAGCTCCAGACTTGTTTTATTCATTGAAGAAGTCACTTAGGCCAGATTTGAAAAAAAAAAAAAAAAGTAATTAGATTCCTAATGTGTTTTAGAAGTCCTCATATGACTTAGATCAATTAAGAAATATAGACATGAAAACAGTCCACATAAAAATTCCAATTTAACTTCTGTCTAGTGCTAGAGTGTGTCCAAAGATGCTTTGTCCTCTAACATTCCTCAAATGCCTAGAGACTTTTCCACATGAAGAAATAAATAGTTTGGTCTTCAGAGGGCTGAAAACTGTACATGCTGAGATCTAAAACTTAGTTATTCCTTTATGTCAGCTGCAAATGGAGGGAGATATCGTAGGTGTTGCTAGATGCATCTAACATGCTTTGTCATCCAAAATGCAGGGAAAAGACATTATACTCTCTATTCTGCTCTAACAATTATTCATGGCATGTGGTAAAAATAGTCTAGCTTATATTGTTCTCTACTTGTCACTTAGTGCTCAATGTATTGGACACCTTTACTTTTCCTTTTTTCATGTAAGTGAAGAAAAGGAGCAAGAGCCTATGAAAGGATCAAGCAGACAAATGAGCATGAGTGATAGATTTTTATGTAAAATATTATAAGTTAGAACTTTTATTAATCCTAAAACTTCCTTATGGTCAATAGAATGAAAAATGGTTTCTTCTTTTTAAGTACACTTTTAGAAGAGATCCCATAACCTTTGGAGGTTGCTTTTATTGTTTCTCATAGAATCATTGAATGGTTTGCATTGGAAGGGACCTTAAAGGTCATGGAATACCAACCTCTTTGCTGTGGGAAGGGAGGCTGCTTACTAGATAAGGCTACCCAGGGCCTCATCCAACCTGGCCTTGAACGATCTCAGTGATGGGGCATTCATAGCTTTTCTGGGCAATCTGTTCCAGTATGTGGGCAATCTCCTTCATTGCCACAGTAAAGAATTTTTTCCTACTACCTAATCTAATTTTTTCCTCTTTTAGTTTAAAACAATCACTCCTTGTACTATTACTATCTGCCCACTCTCTATCATTTTTGAATGCTTCCTTTAAGTGCTGAAAGGCTGCCCAAGGTCTCTCTAAAGCCTTTGCTCTACACTGGACAGCCCCAGCACTCTCAGCCTGGCTTCCTAGATGTGCTCCAGCTGTCTGATCCTCTTCCTGCTCCTTCTCTGGACCCAAACCAACAGGTCTGCACCTTTCTTGTGTTGAGGACCCCAGAGCTGGATGCAGTACTCCAGATGGGATGTCACAAGGGCAAAACCACTTATCTTGACCTACTGGCCATGCTCCTTTTGATGCAGGCTGGAGGTTGGCCCAGAGGGCCAGCCTTTTGGCCTATGAGTGCACACTGTTTGCTCCTTCTCTTCAGGACTGCTGCCAGTGAGTTCTTCCTTCTCCTAATCTTCACTCATTCCCCAAACCATGTGCAGCACTTTGCGCTTGAACTTGTTAAACCTCATGAGGTTCTCATTGGCCTACTTCTTAAATTTGTACCGGTCTCCCTGGATGACATCCCTTTCTTCTCTTATGAACTGATAGTTCAGCCTTGTGTCATCTGCAAACCTGCCAAGGGTGCATTTGATCCCACTGTCTGTGTCATTGATGAAGATATTAAATAACACCAGTCCCAAAACAGAGGCCTGAGAGACACCACTCGTCATTGGCTTTCATCTGGACATAGACGTCATTGACCACAACTCTCTGAATGTATCCACCCATCTAATTCCTTATCCACTGAGTTGCTCACTCATCAAATCTATATCTTATCTAATTTAGAGATATGCATGTCAAAGGTTTTACAGAAGTCTAGGTAGATGACATCATTCAGTCTTCATCTGTCAACTACTGCAGTCACTTTATCATGGAAGCCACCAGACTGGTCAGGCACAGTCTGTCCTTCATGAAGCCATGCTGTCTGTCATGTATCACCTCCTTGTCTTGTATGTGCTCTATGATCTTCCTAGGCACAGCGGCAAAGCTTATGGGTCTGTAGTTCACTGTGTTTTGCTTTCTTACCTTTTTAAAAGTAGGGGTGATGTTTCCAGATGATGGTGGCTTTGCCTGACTGCCATGACTTTTCAAATCTGATGGAGGGAGGTTTAATCTCAACGTTAGGAAGCGGTTTTTCACGGAGAGAGTAATTGCATATTGGAATNCTGTACGGGTGTTAGACGGTGAGTTGGACTAGATGATCCTTGTGGGTCCCTTCCAGCTCATAATTTTCTGTGATTCTGTGATTCTGTGATTCTGAGTGTAGCTCAGCAACAGCACCAGCCAGCTCCCTCAGGTCTCTGGGATGTATCTCATCAGGCCCAATTGACTCATGCCTGTTCAGTTTCATTAGGTGATGTCTGTGTCATTGATCTGTGATGGGATTATACTCCTCTCACCTGGAGGTTCAGAGACTTGAGAGATGTGGGAAGTCTGACTGTCTGTTAAGACTGACCTGAAAAACTTATTATTCTCCACATCCCTTGTCACCAGTTCTCCCTTCTGGTTTATGTACACTCTCCATGGCCTTTCTTTTCTGACCTAGGTACTTACAAAATTCTTTCTTGTTATTCTTTATATTTTCTGTTTATTTTTGATTGTATTTGTAGAAATAAATGAAATTTAAATAAAAATTTGATTTTGGGAATAAATTATTTCCTTATGAATTTCAATTGTTTCTAAGTGTCATCCCTATTAAACTTCCTTTCTTTATAAAATATCTGTATGATTTTTCCTGAAAGCATTATGTGTCATTGTAGAAAATTTAGATGCCATTTGTTTATTTCAAATCACTATAAATTTGATTAGCATCAAATTACTATCAGTTTGATTAGCATATTTTCTGCCTTTCAAAATAACTGTTCCCTGTGTTTGGCTACATAATCTACTAGCAACAATAATTGAGAAAAAGACTGCGCGTACGTTCTTTTTTGTTTGAAATTTTAGTAATTTTTTTGCTTTAATATCATATTCAATAAAGGATTTTAAGAAATACATAATGCAATGTTTGAATAAATGTATTATGAAGAGAAACACCAAGGTGCTGTGAGCTCAAATGTCAGTTCAGACACTTGGACAAATTGCATACTTCTAATTTTATTGCTAGCTGCAGGTACAGTAGTTATTCATACTTTGCCTATGAACAGTTATTATGCTTTTTGAAAAAAATATTTAATTAAAATGAATAAAGCACCGTGTGTGTATTTGGACAGAATGTTCAGAAATATTAACTAAGCCATTCTATTCTTGCACACCTGTAAAAACGATAAATAAGTACTGTCTCTATTTCAGGTATAGGAAAGGGAGGTAGAAAAAAGGAAAAAACCGGAGACGCTCAAACATTTGTTGGAAAAGCCAGTGAAGAAAATTTAAAAACAGATCTTAAGGTTGCCTGTTTCTTAGCACTGGATTCAATCCCCATGAAACAGAAATGCATAAGGGTTGAATGCCTGTATTTAACAGCAGCTAGAGATTTTCCTATGCTTTGTCTCTTTTCTCCCCCAACTCATACATTAGTCTTCGGAATAAAGATTTGTTCTGACTCATTTTGAGGGCAAACAAATGTTGTACTCTACATGTCCATAAGGACTACGTAGTTCCTGTTTTGCCTTGGGGTTCAGTGCTTGCCTTCCTCTTGTGTTTTATTGTTTCATTCCAAATTAAATACCTCTATGCTATACCAGATGGATGTCTCTGCAGATGGAACTTCACTGTTTAAATTATAGAAGTAGCACAAGTAGAGAATGTGCAATAGCCAACAAGCTTTCCTCATGTAACCTTTCCTACTTGTTTGTACAAAGCGACCTTTGGTGGTAGTTCTATATTCGCATTCTTTCCATTCTTGACTTTTGTGTAAAAAATGCCAAAATGGCAAGAAATGAGATTGTTCAGGGAATATCAGTCTTGCTGGGACTGTTTTGAGAAATGCAACTGAAAGAACGAACTAGAAGTAATTCTAATAGTTCCCCATCTATTCTTTTTTGATTCAAATTGTGTTTGGGTTTTTTTTTTTCCTTTTTTTTTTTACCACGCCCTGATATTTTATTTGCATTTGACAGCCATTTGGAGTCTTGCTAACAGAAGTAGGACATGATGTTTGCTTAAATCTATCATTATATGACAAATTTCTTAACTGATAAGCGCTCCATTCTATATCATGTTACAAATTTGGACACTGCCGATATTATGTCCAATGTCATTGAGTACTTATTAGAGGCTAATTAATTTTTTGTCACAACTATCTTGAACTTTTTGACCTTACAATGAAATATTCAGTTGCCTGTTACCAAACGTCTCAGTCATCTAATCCCCAATTTACCAAGATCTAAATGTTCCTGAACATCTTCCTTAATTTTAACTGAACAGTTATTGCCTTGCAAGGGGTCCTGACCAGGTTACACTCTTACTTAATGAGGAAATTATTCTAAAGCTGTAAACAACTAAACAGGACTCCCCTTGGGAGAACACATGAATTCTTTTCTTAAGAAGAGATTGAGCAACCAGATGGACACCTTCAAGGCATACACATCTTCAAGGGGGATGCTTCAAGTGCCTCAGCTTGCCAGCAGCAACGGTGCTTGTTTAGCATGAAAAGATTGTCTACGTTAGCTTGTTTACATTTTTAATTTGGGAATCATCAAATAGAAGGATAAAAACATGTTAATTGAGGTGAATTGTGTTCAACTCTTCAGAGCATATACACATGAAAATTTGAATGAAAATAAATCAGTGGAAAAAGTCAGAATAAATTCAGAACTGTGGGTTTCTTTTTGCCTGTTTCTATAGCATTTATTGAAAACAAAACTGAAAACCCCACCATGTTCTGGCAGTGGTTGTGTATATAAAATACATTTTTTTCCACTGCTATTGTTGTATTAAACTGCCGGATTAACTTCAAAATATGTATTTTCATTGTTAGAATTTCTTCGTATTGGAGAACCAGATATTTGTGACTAATGAAGGCATCAGATTTCTAATCAGAATGCAGATAGAAGATAACCCTCTTCTAATAAAATTTTATTTTCTAATATTTGACTGTCCACACTATCTAAGAATTATTCAACTTTGATATTGCTGCATCAGTCATGTAAAATTCTGTCCTATTTTATAGTCAGTACCCAGGAAATTAATATTCACAGTGCTTTAATATGTTGATATTTTAATTATAAGTCTTAGAACATTTTGCACTTTTGTATCTGCATGTGCATTAGGACTGTCCTGCATATTCTCAAATAATACAATTCATAATTTTTCCTACTTGTATATTTTAGCTATTTCTTAAATATCTTGAACTTTAAAAAACACATCTGTGACTTGTTCTGAGACTAAAGAGATCTTTTAGCAATCTGCAAGAAACAACTGAAATGTGATTTCTAACTTAAAAGAAGAAAAGTACACCCTTCACAAGAATAAGATTGGGTGATTCTGTTTATATGGACAGCTGTAGCAAGAGAGAAAACTTGACAGAATCATAGAAATCATAGAAATCATGGAATTTTTCAGGCTGGAAAGGACTTTTAAGACCATGATGTTCAAGTGTTGGTCTAACGCTACCAAGTCCATCACTAAACCATGTCCTTAAGCACTGTATCTATGTATCTTTTAAATACCTCCAGGGATAGTGTTGCAATCCAATAAATGTGAGGTGTCTCTGCACAAATTAAAGTACAATTAAAACTGTAATCCAAATTCAACAATATGGATTTTATTTAACAATGAATGTGAGGTAGAGAGATAGAACAAAATAGAAAACATGTGGAGAGGAGATAGAGAGTGAGAGAAGGAAAGGGTCACCACTTGTGGATTCAACAGTGTTCTTCTGGTCCTTCTTCACCCTGGGCTTCTTGGTATTGGGAGGTCCTAAGGTAATTAATTTTTTTTCAATATTTATACATCTTAGTAAATGTCAAGGTGGGGTTTTTTCCCCTCTGGCAGCGAGGGGGTTAATAGCTTCTACCTCGACCTCCCTCGCTGCCATGGAAATCAAGGTCACCTCTGTGAATAATAGATAACATATTTGTGAAGGGAAGGAAAAAAACTTAGTAACAGAAAGTAGATGGCCGAGTCAGGACGTGTGTAAGAAGCTGAAAGCCATGAAGGCCCCCCACCCAGACCAACCAGAGAAGTGATAGAAATGTTCTACCAGGCATCTCTCTGCTAGTTGTGGAATGGACTATGGTGCAGACCTATGGAATAGAGAGAGAGAGAAACCAGTGATGCAGAATCCACCTGAGGCCACAAATGAAGATGGAGAATCATGCTGCAACAGCTGCAGATGTTTTGAGAGCCCAGAAGCACGCCTATGATCACTACTTTTCTTTCTGTTTTCATATTAGAGGTTTTGATCAGTTTGAGAGGACTTTTGAGAGGTTTGAGCAGTTTTCTTTACTTCTTCTCTTAATCTCCTGTCATAATATTTTGGATCTCTTGGGACTGGATGGGTTGGATTTTGCGAGTTGTATGGGCTAGCATGTGCTAAGTCAACATTTTGTGGAATTATTTATTTTGGTTGAAATACTTTAAACTTTTGCCAAGTTCCTTATTTTCATAAAGTTTGCCAGTAAAAGAACCCTCTGAGAAAATATCTGTAGCTTTTCTCCTATGGGCTCTCTCTTAAAGTGTTAAAAGAACCAAAGGCTCTTCTAAAAATTCAGCAGGAAAATTTTTAGACCCTTATATATTTTTAAAGGAAAACTCCTTTGGAGAGCTTGTAGCTTTGATGCTGGAGGCTTACAATTACAAATAGTAAAAGATCACTGACAATCATAAGAAGACCAGACTAGTTACATAGATTTTGTAGAATGTAAATACTGAGATATATTTTTGATTGATGTTTCAAGTCTTAAAACATATTATTATATATTACTGTCAATTATTTTTTATATAAATTTTAAAATGTAAATGGAAACAAACTATTTTCATTGTCATAATAGTACATAATATTTACAAATGTACAAGCAATGTACAAACATGCTATTTTGATTTTAAGGATTTTATTCTTACATTTCCCTTTTGTATGCCCAAAAAGATGCAGAATTATACAACATTGAGACGTAAGCAGCCATAGACAAAAATGTTGATCTAATCATGCTCTGTTTGTAATAGACTTTTATCAGATGTATTATATCCAAGCAGCTTTATTTTATACACACATTTTTAAAAGAGCTATTTGTAATAAAACTTTACTTAATCTTTTCAATGTTTCTAAATCTATCATGGTTAAGCTTTTGGCTTATTTTGCCAAGAAGCAGGGTTGGTTACTGTACACGGCACTGGTCAGACCACGTCTTGTGTACTATGTCCAGTTCTGGTCTCCCCATTTTAAGATGGATGTTGAACTGCTTACAGAATCACAGAATCACAGAATCACAGAATCA
This sequence comes from Pitta sordida, assembly GCA_013390025.1. Lineage (NCBI taxonomy): Eukaryota > Metazoa > Chordata > Aves > Passeriformes > Pittidae > Pitta > Pitta sordida. Next base: position 5,511 of record WEKX01010084.1, on the reverse strand, counting down.
CAGAGTACTATGAGTTGGAAGGGACCCACAAGGATCCTCTAGTCCAACTCACCATCTAACACCTGTACAGAGACTGAACACACATCCCAGAGTGGTGAACATAAACCTAGATCCCTCACAGGCGCACAGGCCACTCCGAGCCAGGAGAGACTCACAGGATCATCCAGCCCTACACCCCCCAGCTAGACCATGTCACTAAACTCCTCATCCAGTCTTCTTTTAAACACCTCCAGGGACGGCNGTCCAAAGTGAAGAACCCGGCACTTATCTTGAGAGGGTTCAGAGGTGGGTGGCAAGGATGGTAAAAGGACTTGAGAACAAGCCCTGTGGGGAGTAACTTCCGGAAGTGGGGTTGTTCAGCCTGGAGAAGAAGAGGCTCAGAAGTGACCTGATTGCTGTTTACCACTACCTGAAGGGAGGTTGTGGTCAGGTACGTGCAAATCTCTTCTCTCTGTCTGCCAGCACCAGAACAAGAGGACATGGCCTTAAGCTACACCAGGGGAGGTTTAGACTGGATGTTAGGAAGAGTTTTTCCACAGAGAGAGTGATCTCTCAACGGAAAGATCTGCCCAGGGAGGTGGTGGAGTCACCATCCTGGGAGGTGTTTAATCAAAGACTGGATGAGGAACTCAGTGACATGATTTAGATGATGGGAGGCTTGGATCGATGGAGTGTGGTGCTCATGGCTCCAGGATTGTGGGCTCCATCCCTGGGTGTATGTTCATTAGGGAGCTGGACTAGATGATCCTTATGGGTCCCTTCCAACTCAGAATGACCTGTGAACCTGTGAACTAAGGGGCATGTTAATACTAATTCCTTAGTTTCTGCAATCTACGTGACTAAGAACTCTGGACCACAAGGCAAGGAGAAGGAGAGCAAAACAGTCTGAGGATCTGATACCTATCCAATACACATTTTTTAAGGTTTTTAATTCAGACTAGCCTTCTACATGAATACTTGAAGGCTCATTTTCACCTGGAGTCCACTGAAAGCCTTATTTTAGTTTCTATATAAGAGAATCATGGTTTGTGTGCTGACTCCTCTGTGTTGTGATACAAAGTGTCATTAACAAGAACAGTGGCAAGATTTGTTTAAAAATTGTTCTGCATTCAAATTGAAACACCAATACAGGAGCATGCATGTTTACTGCACGACTGACTATATGTTAATTCTAGCATTTAGCTTTCTGGAGAGTGGCAGACTTAAAAGTCAAGAGAGACTTTTGCATAGTTTGTTGCTCTATTTTTTAAATGTGTTGCATCAAAAAGATTAGTCAAGAATTAGAGTGATGAATGGAGGGTGAACTGACATGATTTCACTTCACTGACATTGCTTGCTATGAGAAAGCAAACTACAGCCTTTAGTTCTAGAGATGTCCCTGTCTTCTCCTGGGTTGACAGGCACCTTAAATGAATCCAGTGTATAGTGTATTCATAATTCCCCAAAGAGAAAATTTTCCCAATGTGTCATCTTAACTTCAAAATCATGGTTATAGCCACAGAATGTTATGAGATAAATAAAAACTCTGGCAATCTGTCAGAAGTGTAAAGCAGATCAAACCAAGTTAGAAAAGAGAAGACTAAAATACTCATACTATGGAAAACATCCAGTCTTGGATGTTTTCCAAGTGTTGGACCTTGACTCTGCGTAATCACTGTTCAGCAGTAACGCAAACATTCCAGTGTTATCAACACTGCTTTAGTCTTCAATCGCAAATCCAAAACACAGCAGCTTACAGGCTACTATGAAGAATATTATCCTAGATAAAATCAATACACCCAGAAATGGGAGATCTTAATTTTTAGGTTTGCGTGAAGTCTTATTCTCTCTTTCTCTTTCTCAGCTAAGTCTGTCTGCCAGAACCTGCTCATAATGGTCCCAGACATTTCTGAAATATAAGGTGACAATCACTTTGCTAAGTCATTAGGCCACACAGAAAATAGAAGGCTAGAAGAAAGCCCAACTCTCCCCTGGATGAGGATGGACTGAGGTCCTAGATCCTGCTTCTCTCAGAGTATATGCATTTTACATTACATCATCATAGGAGAAAAGCAGAGCAGTTCTTGAAGAAGAGGTCAGAAGGTCAGTTTCTCTCCTTTCTGCTAAACTAGTTTCATGCCCCTCTTGTCTGTTCGATTCCTAGACCTATGACTCTTGAATTTCTGGCTACTAATGGTTTCATTTCAAGAAGTAAGTTAGAGAAGTCATTGAAACTGGAAAGCAGAAATTGCGTCCAAAAGATGAAAGAAGGCAGTCTAGACTTTGACAACATAAAGTTAAGTATACAAAAAGATAGGCCAAAAAAGATACTGTGTAGCAATTTGCTAACAGCATAAAAATTAATGTATTTCATTTTCTTAACATATCAGAAACAGAAATCCTGCCAACAAAATTTGTATAGCCAACATAAGATTGATGAGTAAAAGGAACAATATCAGAAGATGATAGGGCCACTGTATGAAAGATAAAAGAATTCTCTGCATTGGTATTAACAGTGATGGCCATTAAAGAAGTGTTTTTCTTTATGGGTGTCAAGTCTAAGGAACTTTCCCAAAAATGTCAGTATAAAAAGTTTTATAACAAATTAATAGCTATGGATTTTCAGGATGAAATTACTTTTGCCTAGGAGTTTTAAAGGAGACAGTATAAGATTACTAATCTTGTTTGTAGGGAATAGTTTGTAGTCAATAGTTTGTAGTGAATAGTTTGTAGTGAATACCAGTAGTAGTAGGCTACCAGTTTGTAGTGAATACCAGTAATAGTAGGCTACCAGTGATAAAACGAGAGGACATTGTCTTAAACTGTTTCAGGGGAGATTTAGACCTGGAGTTAAGAGGAACTTTATCATAGAGAGGGTGATCTCTCACTGCAATGGGCTGCCCAAGGAGGTGCTGGAATCACTGTCCCTAGACGTGCTTAAGAAAAGGTTGAAAGATGTACTTAATAGCATGACCTAGATATTAGGCTAGTGTGTTACTGGTAGGATGGTGTGTTGGTAGCAGGATGACAACAGGTTAGGTAACAGGTGATAGGTGGGACTCGAGGATCTCTATGGTCTTTTCCAACCTTATTAATTCTGTGACACTATGATTCTGTGAATAGCTTACTTCTTAAATTGGCTTTACTATTAGACTTAATAAAGGACAAAGAACGCACATGGTAAATTAAAGATTTTTATATCTGACTGCTATTTCACGATAATGTTAAAGGAAATATATCAAAGGAAATATATTAAATGATATTCATGGACACGTCATATACTTACTCTAAATGATGAGACTATAACTAAATATAGGACATTTGTATAAGGAAGTCTGTGATTCACAAATGTAGTAGGTGCATTATTTCTTTTTAAAGGTCAGTAAACATGTATGTGTTATCTGCTTGAAACGCTCTACATATATTTTCAAGAAGATATCAACTAGATCCTTCACCATTGGTTAATAAAGAAACATGATTATCAATGAGTAAGAAACAATTTCATGACCAATAATAGCTTAAAGGGTGGAAATTAAAAAGTAAACATAAATGGTTACTTGTTAACATAAGAAAAGTAATATAGTTATCCCACAAGTCTTGGTCCTTGAATTTGCTTAAATGCTCCTATATAGTTTGGGATAGGGAGCGAATAGCTAGATCCTAAAATTGGGTGCTGTTATATAGCTCTTTAGCTTGAACAAAACTGAAGTTGACTTACTCTGCAATAAGATTTCACAGTACAGAGCAGCCAATAAGAAGGCAGATGAAATTCAAGATTCAGAAGTGCAATATGATGCATGTGAAGGGAAAAATCAACTTTGAGTTTACAAATAACAATAGGTACTAAATCGGGTACAAATGTCCGGAAAAGAATCTTTTATAACAGATCATTATATATATATGATTGTCAAACAAAGAAAAAAAATAAAATTGAAAGTTGCAAAAAGAGGGTAAAGTGAAATGGAAAATCAGATTATAAAATTGATTAGTTCTATGGTACACCTCTCATTTGAATGCTCTTACAGTCTTGATTCCTTCTCAACAAAGATATCAAAAATAGTAGCACACGATGGTCCTAAATGTTCAGAGTATAAAAAGACTGACTAAAGTGAGAAATGATACAGACACAAGAAATCAGGAAAATCATAATTAAGTGAAAAGTTTTCATAGAATTTAAAATTAAACCATAAATTTCATTTTTATAGGAATTCCAGAATATAAAATAGTTAAAGATTACTGGGGAAAAGTCTGCAGGACCTATTAAATCCACAATGCAGATGTGAAATTTAGCTTAGGAACATCCTAAGCATCAGGTTACTGACATTTTGGACAATTTATGGCAGAGAAGTATCAGCATATTTTTGCCCCATTTTCTTACAGTCTTCCCAAGGCAGTTTTTTGACCATTATTATGACCTCAGGAAGACTGTTCTTTCATTCTTATGGAGCCCATTTATATAGAGTTACTATTACTTTTTCTCCTCTTATCTAATTCCTTGAAAATCTATTCTGGTGATACAATATTTTTTTCTGTGTACATTTGACAATAGCCATCATAAAAATGGATGAAGACACAGGTACATAGACATTTTTGTGCAGATAATCAAGACCCCAGTCCTGAGCTGGAAAATTAGAGGAACTACCATAAATACCCACACTATAATTAAAATTGAATTATAATTGTGTTTAAGACATCTGAGAAATCAGATGCATTATCTTTGAGACAACTACTGCTGCGTATAAAATATGTAACATATATGTGTCTCTTTTTACACCTTATAGTGATTTTTTCCATCATATATTGAATACTTAATGCAATCTCTTTGAACTGGAGAATTTCTGGAGTTATTATCATGCAATGCTTTTTGTATTTTGAGTAAGAGTTTATATCTTAAGGTACTGAGGCATTTCAAAATCAAGAAGAATCTGCAATGCAACTAATGGAGTACTTGTTTTCTATTTCCAACCTTTTACATACCTCTGCTCTGTATGAGGATCCTGTTTTATAATATTTTTTCTGTTGGCTATGGACTTAATTAACTTGTTTTCTATTTTAAAAAATTCCATCATATTATTTTTAATGTTTATAAAGTGGATTTTTTTATTTCCATGAAAAAAGCAGATTATTTTTTAAACTTTGTAAGTAGCAAAGATACTCGAGATCAGAAGTGATTGAAAGACAGAATTATGTCTGGTTCCACACTTGGATGCTGTGAAGAAAATGAAGAGATTCTTGAATCTAGCACATACTGGTAGATTTACAGCTGTACTGTAATTGGTGAAACAGTTGACAAAACATGTTTATACAGAACACATAAAAAAAAGCATGTTTTTCTCCATGCATTCACTGTACATAAGACTTATTTTCTTCTTTCATTTTCAATATAGCAAAAGGTAGAAATTGACATGTTTTACAAACCTATTTTGACAAATGAACAGTATTACAGTTGGCCCTCTCCCCCATATTAAGGCTTCACATCTTAGTGGTGTGATTTTTAGCAACTATGGAGGCCCCTTTCCGCAACTGCGCATG
>WEKX01010082.1:16168-29528 GCA_013390025.1 Pitta sordida | reverse complement strand
GGGGGGAGCAGCGGCGTGGAGTTTGGGTTGCGAGCACACACGGTTGCAGCAACCGCTCAGAAACTGTTCCCTTTGCTCCCCTGTGCTGAGAGAGACCATGGAAAGGAGCAAAAAATTGTCCACAGCGCTCCAGAGTTCCGGAGGGTGGAGCAATGGGCATGGCCTGCGTGCATATTAACGACCTGCACTTCTTTGCAAGTTTAGTGTTTCGCAAGGCCTGTGGCCTGTCCTGTTCCTCGCAAACGACAGGGTATAATTGTACTTAGCCAAATTAGCAAGTAAGGAAATAAGGTGACCAGCAACTGAAATACTGTAAACACAATGTTTTCCAAGGGAGGAAATGTCCTGAAAAACTCTGATCAATTTGGAACTTGCTTACAAATAAGTGCTAGTGATTAAGTACCTGAGCTAACTACCATAACAAACCAACAGGAGGCTCAAATATGATACCCACCACTGGAGATACGGACTTACAGTTGCAGTGGATTTGGTAGGATTAGACACTTACAAGACTCTTCTACTCCATTCTAGCTAGAAAAGCCCAGTGGGTTGTGGTCAGATTGTGCAGTGCAATGAAATCAAGTATGAGCCAATTGTCTTGGAAGGATGTACTCCCAGGAAGACTCATTAGGCTCCATACGGTACCATACTTTAAACAAATGCCTGGGAAGATGAAGAAACAGGGGTGTTGCTGATAGCCAACTCGAGCATCCTTATGTTGCTGCTGCAAAAGTTACCCTAAAAGGAATAAGAATTTTTTGGAGATATTGTGATGGGGGCAGTGCCAACATCAGTCAGTGCTGGCAGAAAGACATCAAATAATTCGCAATTCTGGCATAGCTGGGTACCCATGACTTCTAAGAAGCAGGAATTAGCTGATTTGTAGATGCTCAGTTGGACTTGCAGTCAATATGAGTGATAGAGAGCCAAAGATATCAGGACAAACCCACCCCATCTGACTGTGATTGTCTTTCATGCTGCTGGAATTACATCATGTGACTTTAGACTCTACATCACACTTGCTGGTACCAATGAAGTGAAAGGACTAAAGCATCACAGTCCCCAGTAAACCTCTGTTAAACATGGCTCTAAACTTTGTCCTTATAAGAAAAATAGAGAATACAGGTACTAGAAAGGAGTAAATAAGGTAATGGATGTGTGCTTACTTAATAACATTTCCAAACCTACTATCCAGGAGAGAGAAACATCATGTACTTGGTCTGGAAGATTAGCAGTGACACAGAAATCACAGAATCACTTAAATGGTGGAACAGTTGAAAGCATCACTGATGCCTGAATATGTTCAGCATAGTCAGTCTAAGGAGACTCCTTTCAATGGAATAGGCAGCAGGAAATAAGATATTACAAGCATGCACAAGTTGGTAGTGTTGTTTAGTCAACACTTCCTTATTCAAGGGCAGAGACCTTCAAACCATACTGGAGTAGCTTTTGAGCAAAAGCAAAACAGGGAGTGATTGCTTTTTGCTTCAGGACAACAGCTTTTAAAAACTCATGTATCTCAGATGGGAAAAGAGTCTGATTTCCAGCTGAATACTTCTTGCAAGGAGCAAAAGCAGACATACTTGAGAAGGAATAGCAATGTATTGAGGTAGCTATTATTGCATATATGAGGAAGACTAAGCTGAAGTTTTCTCTCAGAACTGAGGGTTTTTTTGAAGAGAAATTGGATGTTAGTTGATGTGGATGTGCGAAGGAGACCAGAATAACTGCCTAAAAGACTTTCCAGTTCTGATTGTTCTCATTTTTAGGTACAATGGCATAGCTCTCAGAAGACTGGAAAATCACATCAACAGTTCACCATGGCAGGGTTAACATTTTCAGAGTGAAAAAGGGAGTATGGCAGCCATTATGTGAGCATGTCTGTGTTTGATGACTTGAGTTTTAATGTGTGCCAATACTAGTGCTGACAGATTGAGACAGTATTAAGAACAGTACTGGAAGAAGTCTAAGGGTAGAGTTGACCCTATATAAATTTACAAGTGACTCTGATGCTCTTCATTTAAGGTATTAAACAGATTCACAGGATCATCGAGTCCAACACTTAAACCACACCACTGCCTACCCAGTGGGAATCGAACCCTGGTCTCCCGCATGGCAGGTGGGAACACTCACCACTGTACTAAAGTGGATTTTTAGAAACAATGAGCTGCTTTATTTTACTTTTAGGAACTTTGTGTATGTCACTAAATGAACAGACAACCACACGAGTCATGTGCAGGTGAAATCTTTCTGTGGTCAGTTTTTATGTTTTAAACCATGTGAGATATTTCCTTCTTAGAGCATGAGCTAGGAACTACATACATGCTATTTGAATTCATCCCATGCTTTAGAAAATAGGACTTCTGAAAATTAGAATGTTCATATGCAAGTTGCCTTACTCCATCATCAGTACCTCCTCNTTCTAGCTAGAAAAGCCCAGTGGGTTGTGGTCAGATTGTCGCAGTGCAATGAAATCAAGTATGAGCCAATTGTCTTGGAAGGATGTACTCCCAGGAAGACTCATTAGGCTCCATACAGTACCATACTTTAAACAAATGCCTGGGAAGATGAAGAAACAGGGGTGTTGCTGATAGCCAACTCGAGCATCCTTATGTTGCTGCTGCAAAAGTTACCCTAAAAGGAATAAGAATTTTTTGGAGATATTGTGATGGGGGCAGTGCCAACATCAGTCAGTGCTGGCAGAAAGACATCAAATAATTCGCAATTCTGGCATAGCTGGGTACCCATGACTTCTAAGAAGCAGGAATTAGCTGATTTGTAGATGCTCAGTTGGACTTGCAGTCAATATGAGTGATAGAGAGCCAAAGATATCAGGACAAACCCACCCCATCTGACTGTGATTGTCTTTCATGCTGCTGGAATTACATCATGTGACTTTAGACTCTACATCACACTTGCTGGTACCAATGAAGTGAAAGGACTAAAGCATCACAGTCCCCAGTAAACCTCTGTTAAACATGGCTCTAAACTTTGTCCTTATAAGAAAAATAGAGAATACAGGTACTAGAAAGGAGTAAATAAGGTAATGGATGTGTGCTTACTTAATAACATTTCCAAACCTACTATCCAGGAGAGAGAAACATCATGTACTTGGTCTGGAAGATTAGCAGTGACACAGAAATCACAGAATCACTTAAATGGTGGAACAGTTGAAAGCATCACTGATGCCTGAATATGTTCAGCATAGTCAGTCTAAGGAGACTCCTTTCAATGGAATAGGCAGCAGGAAATAAGATATTACAAGCATGCACAAGTTGGTAGTGTTGTTTAGTCAACACTTCCTTATTCAAGGGCAGAGACCTTCAAACCATACTGGAGTAGCTTTTGAGCAAAAGCAAAACAGGGAGTGATTGCTTTTTGCTTCAGGACAACAGCTTTTAAAAACTCATGTATCTCAGATGGGAAAAGAGTCTGATTTCCAGCTGAATACTTCTTGCAAGGAGCAAAAGCAGACATACTTGAGAAGGAATAGCAATGTATTGAGGTAGCTATTATTGCATATATGAGGAAGACTAAGCTGAAGTTTTCTCTCAGAACTGAGGGTTTTTTTGAAGAGAAATTGGATGTTAGTTGATGTGGATGTGCGAAGGAGACCAGAATAACTGCCTAAAAGACTTTCCAGTTCTGATTGTTCTCATTTTTAGGTACAATGGCATAGCTCTCAGAAGACTGGAAAATCACATCAACAGTTCACCATGGCAGGGTTAACATTTTCAGAGTGAAAAAGGGAGTATGGCAGCCATTATGTGAGCATGTCTGTGTTTGATGACTTGAGTTTTAATGTGTGCCAATACTAGTGCTGACAGATTGAGACAGTATTAAGAACAGTACTGGAAGAAGTCTAAGGGTAGAGTTGACCCTATATAAATTTACAAGTGACTCTGATGCTCTTCATTTAAGGTATTAAACAGATTCACAGGATCATCGAGTCCAACACTTAAACCACACCACTGCCTACCCAGTGGGAATCGAACCCTGGTCTCCCGCATGGCAGGTGGGAACACTCACCACTGTACTAAAGTGGATTTTTAGAAACAATGAGCTGCTTTATTTTACTTTTAGGAACTTTGTGTATGTCACTAAATGAACAGACAACCACACGAGTCATGTGCAGGTGAAATCTTTCTGTGGTCAGTTTTTATGTTTTAAACCATGTGAGATATTTCCTTCTTAGAGCATGAGCTAGGAACTACATACATGCTATTTGAATTCATCCCATACTTTAGAAAATAGGACTTCTGAAAATTAGAATGTTCATATGCAAGTTGCCTTACTCCATCATCAGTACCTCCTCCTAAACAGAGTAAGCCATAGTGCCATGAGGGTTGGTTAGCACCTCTGGGCAAAAATTATTACTCTTAAGATCGTGTTCTAATTTGTAGACCTCAGGGACAGATTTTTTTCTATCAGAATAAGGAAATAAATGTGTGTGTATGCATATTGAATGTAAGTGCTAATTTATGGTTATACACAGCTGTTCATTTTAATGTTTTGATAAGCATTTGCACTCATAAATCTGTTAACTGTAAATTTAGGTTAGTCCTTCAAGTTTATGCTGGCCTGATCCAAACCTGCTGGAATTGCTAAGGTTTCCTATTGACTTGAGCATTTTTGAATCAAATGCTGTTCACTGTTTTCACAAACAACTGAAAGTAAGCCTTGAAGAGAGATAAGTTAGAAACCTTTTGAAATTGGCTGAGACTAAGGCTTTATGTAGACCTGTTTTCACTGAATTACTTTGAAGTTGCATAGGGGAAATTTTATTCTGTTCTCTTTGTTTCTCTTACCGTATCTGAGCATTGCAGTAGACACAATGTCACAGTAACACATTGGTTCACTCTTTCAGTAACGCTTATCCCATTGTGATGGGGAGATGTATTTCAGGAGAAAATTTAAATTTACTATTTCTATCTTATTACACTTCTGAAGTGATTGATTTTATTGGTATTTTTTCCTGAGAATGAAAGGAGTAATTTGTTAAGATTAGCAGTCTAAGTGAGGCTGTTTGTCTGAATAAAGTTACTTGAGCACCCATCAGTATTCATGGGTCGACGTCCTCATTGGCTACTAAAGTGTGGCCTCTAGTGACATTCTGAGCAGCCCAACACTGCTGTGATATGCCAGGAGAGATCTGCCTGCCTGGTGAATTCCTGTTTAAGGCCTTTTCAACATGAATTACTTAGCCAGTAACCAAATAGATCTGTCTATCTTGTAAGTATATATTTGGGGCCTTTTTATCATGAGTATTACTGAGCTTATAGCCTGTAACAGCTCCCTCCAGAGCTATGATAGCCTGCGAACACCCCTCTGTGAGCATTGGAGAAGCTTGCAGGCATGAGACTGGAGCTCCTCCTCAATTGCTAGCACCTGAACAAATAGCTTTTACAGGAACAGCTTCTCTGCACACACTGCCAGCACTGATTCCTGCAGACAGGCTCTTTTGTTTTGTTTCCTGATGAGTGTTTCTGTACAATGGAGCTAACCAAGAAGATTGATGTGTAGCCATCAAAATGGAAAATGTTTCTTAGATAAGAGTTTTCTAGAAATTCCTTACATGTAGCTTAGAAATTCTCTGCAAAGCTACTAAATCATATTTTCTATTTAATAGTAGAAAGGGGAGAGAGAGAGAGAAAGATAAACCTTGTTTTAGTAGGTATCCCTCAAACCAAGTACCAGCCATGTTCAGGGGGGATGTCAGTGATGTGGAGGGGAGCCACTCTAATACCTCTGTGACTTGCTGTAAGGTTGTGTTTGTTTTTTCTGTAATTCCTACAGTGATTGGAGAGGGGGTGTTATCCCCCCTGAATTTCTTAAAACTTGGGATGAATCAAAAAAAAAGAGCCTTTGCCAAATAAAAGGCAATTTTTGAGTTCAGCAACCACAAGACATAATTTAAAAGGGAAGGCTTCAAGAAATAAGAATCCTAATAGAGATGTAGGTGTTGTAGTTTAGAAGAGCTGAAATGATGGACAAGGTTATGTCTTTCCATTGTCATCAGACCTGATTGGTATGGTAATAGGAATGGGAACAGACTTGCTGTGGTGTAGATTTTCAGTGGAAAGGCATAAAATTCTTACCATATGCCTTACCTTATGCAGCTTCTTTTGTAGTGGAGGGCCTGATCTGACAGCTCAGAGTGGATTTAGATAAGCTGAGACTTCATCTCAGAATCACAGAACGGTTTGAATTGGAAGGGACCTTAAAGATCATCTATTTCCAACTGCCTTGCCATGGGCAGGGACATTTTTCATTAGGCCAGGTTGCTCAAAACCTCATCCAGTATGGCCTTGAACCCTTCCAGGTAGGGGGCATCCACAACTTCTCTGGGTGTCTCACCACTATCATACTAAAGAATTACTTCCTAATACCTAATGTAAACATTCCCTCTTTCATTTTAAAGCCATTTCTCCTTGTCTTAGCATGACATACCCTTGTATATAGTCCCTCTCCATCTCTCTTGTAGCCCCTCTTTACATGCTGGAAGGCTGCACTAAGGTCTCCCTAGAGCTGAACAACCTCAACTCTTTCAGCCTATTGTTATGGGAAAGAGACTTTGTGCATTATGTTTATTTTCTGACCATTAATTATTGATCTACCTAGAAGTTATGCCTGAATTGTGGATGCCCCATAGTATAGCGACATTTACTGACACCATTCTTTTGACTTTTTTGTGGCAATTTTTAATATATAGCATCTGCTGATAAGTATCATGAAAGAAGTGAACAAATATGTGTGCTCCTGTAATCTGTTATTTTTCATTGCTTAGAAGAGTCTGATTTGTGGGGTCTTGAGGTGATTGTTTGGAATTTTTTTTCATTCCTACCTGTTCACAGAATCACAGAATATTATGAGTTGGAAGGGACCCACAAGGATCATCTAGTCCAACTCACCGTCTAACACCCGTACAGAGACCGAAAGCACATCCCAGAGCGGTAACACAAACCTAGTTCCCTCACAGTCTAGCAGGCCACTCCGAGCCAGAAGGGACCCAGGATCATCCAGCCCTACACCCCCTAGCTAGACCATGTCACTAAGCTCCTCATCGAGTCTTCTCTTAAACACCTCCAGGGACGGTGACTCCACCACCTCCCTGGGCAGTCCATTCCAATGTGCAATCACTCTCTCTGTGAAAAACCTTTGTATCATACAAATCCATAGAAAAAAAATTGACTGTATTTTAAAGCTATTAGTTGAAAGGCTTGCGAGGAAGACTTTTGAACAAGTAAATAGATTATTAGGGTTGTTTCAGTTGGACCTGAGAGAGCACTACAGTGATCAGGGCTTATAAAAGCCTTCCTTGTGATTTTTTTTCTTTTAACTCAGAAGGAGTTCTGAGCTGCTAATACGTACTTAGCCTGTGATCCAGCTGACTGTCACTATTGACTGAAAATTGAAGGGGTCACAACTAAAAGGGAAAAGTGGTACTGGAATATTTTTTGATGCATTTATTTGAATAATACTGTGTAATAATTAAAAGAAGACTCTTTTATCATACATTTGGCATGCAAGAACATAAGAGTATGTATTTCACAGACATTTTTATTTTTCAAATACCTGTGAATTTGCATGAGTGTACTTTACACAGACAATAATAAAGATGGAATTTCTTCCTAACTATGGCCAATTGTACACTGTAAATAAGCAAAGAATTGGTAAAAGGAACAGCCCTTTCCTTTTACTTTTTAATTTGTCTTTAAGAATTGAAGTCACATATCAAGTATAAATTAATTAAAATTAATTAAACTTAACACCATTCTACTGAGGTTCTTAAGTGTTATGATGTCCTGTATTGCTACAGGAATTCACAAGAAGGTCAACTAAGGACAGTTGTATTGAAAGACTTGCCAAGTCAACCCGTACAGAACTGGCAGAAAGACCTAGGATCCTTTAATTGTAGTGCATCTGTTTTTTAGCTTCTAAATTACTCTTCTTCCTTGCTAGTCAGTGGGTCATATAGATAGAAGGGGTTGTCAGGGTAGTTTCTACTACACGTTTTTGATGATTTTGAGTGTATTACTGTATGTCACAGGTTCACAGGTTATGCTGAGTTGGAAGGGACCCACAGGATCGTCCAGTCCAACTCCCAGGTGAATGCCCACCCAGGGATCAGGCCCACAAGCATGGAACCATGGGCACTACACTCCATCCATCCAAGCCTCCCACCATCTAGACCATGTCACTGAGCTCCTCATCGAGTCTTCTCTTAAACACCTCCAGGGATGGTGACTCCACCACCTCCCTGGGCAGACCATTCCAATGAGAGAATTTAGGAATTTGAATTGTGTCCACAACTACAGAGGATCATGAGAGAGTGGGGAGAAAAAGACACAAAATTGACATAGGTGAATTTTTCAAAGTTATTACCATTTATTGTGTTTTAGAACAAGAGGAAAATATATCAAGTCAGTGATATTCATTTTGTTTCATGATTTCATAAAACAAGCCCAAGGTTACTCTTTACTTCACTTAGAATGTAATAAAAATTCTACCTTGTTGTCAGAGCTTATGGTTTTCCAGGAAAATGAAGAAAAGTGACTTTAGTTCAGTAACACTTTATTGTTGGGCAACATTACAACATATGGTATGTGTTTTTCACTCACTGAAGAAAGAGAAAGGTGCTGGCAATCTTTTCATATTTATGGAAATCTGTGGATTATAAATCTTCTGGTTTAGAGAAATTCCTTGTTTATACTGTTCTTATATTATTATCCCACATATCTCCATATATGCTTTATAGTCAAAATGTATCTAAGGGTTTTATGAATGCTATTTTTCATATGCCTTCTACTTGAATGTTCATGTAGTCTGTCTTGAATATGTGACATCTAGCTATACAGACAAAAGATGGGGGGAAATAATTTATTTTACAATTATTTTAAAATAGCCTAAGTCATGTTAACCATCTTAATATAATGTTGCTATTTTTAAGCTTAGTATCCTCAAAAATCCCAGAGCACAGAAAGCATAGGCTGAATCACCCTAGCAAGAGGGAACCTTTTACAAGAAAATGGACTCCAAACAAGGTTTCAATATTATGCATGCTGGACCTTCAGAGGAGAAATCAAAAAGAGCAGGAGAGGCGCTTTCTCTGGGAGTTTGCTTTTTTGTTTAATGAGGGATCACTTCAAAGAGAATGTGATAGTCATTCCTGGAGGGCACAGTTTGGTGAGCAGGAATACAGGTGAAACTGTATTGTACAACTGTATTGTGCATGAAAATAGCTGATGATGAGTTTGCTTTGTATGTCATCTTATTTTTTTATCAATCTACCCAAGTGTGTGTTTGGGGGTGGAGGATATTTCCATGTGCAACAGAAGTTCAAACAGCTGAAACTCAGCATGTATATTGTGCCCATAGACCTCATTTTGATGCCAGGAAAATAAAAATGTATTTTGAAAGTCACTGCCTATTGCTTCATGTACTTGATTTATAGGCACATGTGTGTGATTCAAATTCACATATTTTAAATATACATATTTAATATGTGTGTACCTCAAAGTGAAACAGAGAATGGTTTGGATGAAATTTTAATAGTGTTTTCTAAGAATTTCTAATAAGTTCAACTTTAAATTTGGCTTTTTCATAGTATTTTGCCTTCAGTTGTCTGAAAGACATAAACTGAATTACAGAAAGGTATATCTCACAAATGTAATTACATTTTCAACTTGATTTTAATTAATATCCCAATATTGTCTTCACAAAGTTGTAGATCTAGGCTGTCCAAGCACATGGAATAATAGCCAGTTAGGAGTTTGGTTCTACGGCTATATGTTCTGCTGTCCAGATAAATACTTGTGGCAGCAGATGTTGGCACATCTGTTGTGCCTCCCAATTTCAAAAGGCTGCCTGGGTGTTTAGAAAGTGCTGATGAGTCAGATAAACCTTCTGACATGTTTCAGGCCCAAAGCAGTCAGACAGCAGTAACAATGATGTTTAGAGAGACAAGTACTGGGCAGTAACATTTTGAAATACAGCAAATATAAAGTATGATTTTACCTGAAGTAGGTGAAATTTATTTATTAGGTTAGTAGGTTTTAATTTATTGTTTCACTTGTGAAAGCTAACTAAGTGAGTCTCAGCTGATTTGAACTGCAGCTATGAAACCCATAAACCCCTGGACTGTGTATCTCGGGTTTGTTGTCTAGAAAAAGGCACTTAGTTAAGAAACAGCTCTAAATCATGAAAGGGCTCTTTATTAAATTCAAGAGCATTGGTAATCAGAAACAGCTGCAGCATATATATTTTTTGGAAGAGAAATAGCTGTCTTCTGGGAACCTGGAATTTGTGGTCTTCTCAAAATTCTTAATTTCAGTAGGTATTCTTCTACCCATTGAAGTGTATCAAATTTAAATACTTTCGTACCATTAGGGCCAGGAAAACTCTAAAGTATCAAAGAGGATATTCATGGACAGAGAATGATATATCTGACAGTCTCAAGTGTGGAAACTAGATTTCAAGTACGTAGAGCTTTTGCATATGTTAGATCCCTTCCAGACCTTAATATCCAACACATTGAATGATAAACAGAAATGTAGAAGTAGTTGTAAAGATTTAAGCACTGATGTAAAGTGCTGATAGGGTCCTGTTTCCTGTAGTAGATGTCACCACTGAATTTTCCAAGTTGCTTCCCCTATTTGAGGCAAGGTCAGAAATTGCAGAGCCTGTTGAAGAGGGGCAAAGAAATGGATGCTGATTATACAGCTGATATAATTTGTTACATTTTGAAATATGCAGTCTGCAACTTCTCAGGACATCTGTTTCAGTCTTTGAAAATGCTCATGGTAGGAAATATTTCCCTAAATATCTGATTACAAGTTCCTGAGTATCAATTCATGTCTGTTGTCTCACATGGCTGTCACAGTGCACTTTGAGGAAGAGTCTGGTTCTGACTCCTCTGAACTCTTGCATTTGGTACCTGAAGAAAGCAATAAGATCTCCTTATTAGGAAGATAATTTCTCTTCTGCTAACCAAATGCAGTTCTCAGAGCTTCCCCTTGTAGGAGATGTACTACCGTCCTCTAATGAGTTAATGGACTTCTAGCCAGACATGGAATGCTGTACCTCTACCTGATAACCAAGAGAAGATCCATTCTAACATATTATGTCAGAGCCATTTTCATTGGAAAACAAATTCTAGAAAGCCTCAGAAGAAAAAAAGTTTGGACTGTTTGAGGGATTTCTTCTGCTCCCAATTCAAGGAGCTCAAACCAGTGATTCTTTAGCTGTATCTCTAATTTTTCAAAGTCGAAAACCTGAGAGTTTCAATATAGGGGTCAGGATAGAAGCTTTAATGAGAAGCCAATATCTTTTTTCTTAAACTTGTAATAATATATCTCCTTTTAGTTTTTTTGTCAAAATTGTTCAAATGCAAAGAACTCCATTGCAATATAGAGGCTGTGAGCCAATGTGACAGTTTAGTATATTCTCACACACTGCACAATAGAATACTTAGTACTCCAATCTGCTTATCTCATTTTACCATAAGGTTCAGTTTCTGCCTTGTCTGTATTATTCTCATCTACTTTTTAAATGAGAAGAAAGTGAGAATATAGGATCTAAGAGTAGTGAAAAGGAAACCTTTTGCTGCATATTGTCAGCAAACTAATTTTGCTTTAAACTCCCCTTCTATCCTTGCAAATTCACACTTCTATTGAGTGAAAGACCAAGAGTGAAGACTGAAGCTCACGACTGAGAAATCTTGCATATAAGCAGCTCACCATGGATCTTTCTTCTCAGAATGCAAGAATTCATATTTTTCCCAAGTACAGAATGTACCTGAAGAGGTGTAATGTCTCAAACAGGAGAAAACATGTATGCATATGTATTGTAGGAAAATATATGTGTGTTGTGAAGTACTTCAAATAAAATAGCGTTCATACTGCACTGTGGGGAAAGAGCAAAAATAAAGAGGATGAATAGGAAGAGGGATGAATCAGGAAGAAAAGTGAGACCATTACTTATTTGAAATAAGGAAGTGGTACAGTGATCCCGCACTGCTTCGTGCTTCTGCAGTCGCTGCTCCAGTACATTGTGGAATTTTTTTCCTCAAAGCATTTTTCTTAATTATTCTCCACTTCACAGGTTTTTATCAGGTCACATGACCAGCACAAGACCCAGGGCCTCTGACTGGCCAAGTGAATATTCGCACATGCATACTATGTGCCTCTTCTGCGCTGGGGGAGGAAACACAGAGGGGGTGGGACTGGCTGCAGGGCCCCAGCAGAGACATCTCCCACACAGTCTCTCCTTCCCCTTTCCTCGGCTGCTCACCTTTTACAAGTTATTCAGATGTTTCAAGCCACCAAGTTTGCCAACATGGAATTCTATCTCAGTATGCTATTGGCTGATCCTGTATTGAAGCCATTGATTGGCTCAAATCCCACTTCACAGTTATTGCATATCACAGGAGGTTTTTGGAACTTAACCCCCCTGAAAATTGAGGTATTACTGAATTTTACTTTCCAGTAAGTTGGATCATCCAGACAACAAAAAAAAAGGTTTTTTATTAGCATTTAGGGTATTTTGTCTTTAATACTTCCTGTAAGGGTTGATTTTTGATTTATCTTTTTCACATGAATCTGAAGATTAACTAGTATAATGCATACAAGTTAAGGGGGAAAATTCAGCTCTCAGTGGAGGTTTGTGACTTCCTGGAGGATACACTGTCAGCAACTGAGCCTTTAGCAGCCAGGAAGCCTGTAACCTTGGCAGGATTTTATTTTCCCCTCTTTGACTTCCCTATGAGGTACACTCACTGTAAAGTCCACCATGTCTCTTCAAGCAAAAATATTTTTAAATGCAGATCAGACAGGCTACACAAGGCCTGCCAGACCCACAGAATTAAAAGTTGTGTTTATCTCATCCCTGTATGCTTAAACCCTTCCTCCCAGTGCAACACTACATTTATTCACAAGAATCAAAAGTTTCTCTCATTTGTAGTCTGGCTCCATCATTCATCCAGCCCAACCCATTTTCCTGTCTGCTCCATGACTGCTGTCTATCCCCTGTCTTCACCTAATGGGGGTCTCAGCTGACACCAGGGTGTCTTCCACCTCCCAGTCATGGTCATGAGGCTGTTACTGGTCATCACACATGCTGAATATGCACTGTCAGGCATAACATGCCTCAAGTTATTCCATTGCTTGAATTTTTATGTAGAAGTGTAGCACACACCAAAAATTTTCACTCCAGAGCTGCAGGGTGAGAGTGTACTCCCACATCCAATGGAGCTTCTTTATTATCAAAGGATTCATCAGCTACAGGGCAAAATTCTGCTCCCACAGTTTCAAGATGGTATTTTATTAATAGATGCCTACATGCCAGTATATTCGGGGGGGGG
>WEKX01010082.1:0-16123 GCA_013390025.1 Pitta sordida | reverse complement strand
TTTTTTTTTTTTTTTTTTTTAATACTGCTATCATTGTCTACAGCATCCTGCTGTCCCAGAGCATTCTTTCTCTGGACACAAAACAGCATGTAGCTCTAAGTGTAGCTATAAAGCAGAGATCAGCAGGAAAGTGATTTTGTTTTTAAGTTTGATAAATGCTTGCTGATTTTTGTCCTTTCTGCTTTGATGTAAACAAATCTTGTGTCAGAGATTCCTAAATTTAAACCAGACTTTAAAAAACGAGGATTAAATGAGACTTTAGCCTATCAGGTAGTGCCCCCACCCCTTCAACTGAGCATTGTTTCACCCCACCATGTGGAATGGAGATAACCCTCCGTTTCTTTGTGGTAAGCTACCAACCAAATCCATTGTAGTAAACCAGTCTGACATCCAGTATGATTTGTTGTTTCTGATGCTGTTTATGAGAAGTCAGGACAGTCTTTTGTCAAAATTGATAAGTGAGAAGACAGTGGGGAATGTAGTTTTATTTGTAACAGCACAGTTACAGTAACTGCCAACAATTTCAACTTGTTTACATCTGGGCTGGCTCTGTCTTGCCCCATGGATTTTCTATTTCCATCCAAATAGCCCCCAAGTACATTGTGGTTGTTCCTGTCTATGTAAAGTCTTAATAACAGAACAAAACTAGACGGTTAGAGGAAAAAAAAATCTTATTTCTTTAAGTTATATTCTCAACTCAAGAATGTCAGTCACTTTAAAAACAAAACCTTGAATTCTACCAAATGTCCAAAGGCATTTACAGAATGGATTCTAAAACTGAACTCTAATCTGACTAAAACTGTGCAGTGCTTGTTGCCTTCTATGGTGAAGGTACTAGAGGAGTTAAGAGATTTGCTTTTCTAATGGAGACATTGTTTTTCCAGTGGAAGCATTTTTCTTCTGGTGGAAATGGCCAGTGTTTGTAAATTAAATCCCCTACAATCTTAAATACAAGTTTATTCATTGTGAAAAGGATGCAATGGGACCCTGCAGAGAATTGTGAAGGGGAAGGAGAGAGAGTGATTGCCCATTGGAATGGTCTGCCCAGGGAAGTGGTGGAGTCGCCATCCCTGGAGGTGTTTAAGAGTAGACTCATTGAGGAGCTCAGTGACATGGTCTAGTTGGTGGAGAGTTGAACTAGATGATCCTGAGGGTCCCTTCCAACTCAGAATAACCTGTGAACCTGTGAAGGCCGTTTCACTGCACTTTGTTTCACGCTGAATACTTCTGGAACATAGCCTACAATTAGCCCATGTTACATAGATATTAACATGTTTTCTGGAAAATGCCTTTGACAGGAGGGTATAACTCTTGATGGCATTAGCATAGTTCCCAGGTCTAAGATGCCTTTGTTTGTCTGCAGTGTGTTACTTGCTTTCAGTCTGGCAGACCCAGTATCCCAGGCGGTTTTGATCTTTTTTAGTAGCAAGCTTAACAAAACTGCAATGATAGGCATATGTAATCTCTCCTGTGAGCTGTTCTTTACAGTAGCTCACCTTAAACAACCAGTTGTCATGGAGGTAAAGTGAGAGAAGGAGTTTGTTTGACTGATGTATGTTATGATAGAGGAGCTTTTCTAGCAACTGAAAATTCTTGTTTCCTTTTGCCATTTCTTTTTTTGCAGTTATTAATAAATAATCTTCTATATGATTTGAGATTAAAAAGTAGTAAAGTCCAGGGATTGCTGTAAATGTCACTGCCCTGGTTCTGTGAATTGTGAGGTCATCTGACACTTCCGCGTTCTCATTACGTATAACCTCATATAACCTATCACTGTAATTTCAGGAGTTGTAATCATGCTCTTAAATGAATTGCTTGATGATTGTCAGGAACAACTCTCTGCAGTGTAACTTACTTGCCTGGCATGCACTTGCACACATATTTATATATGTACATTGTATGGACCTATATACTCATATATATAAAGTTGCACACACAGACACATGCACATGCATATGGAAGTAAAGAATCAAATATTTATCACCTGAAAGCAAAGTACCTGCCTCAGTATGAAATTACTTTGTTAAATGTACAGTGGAGTTACCACAGACATAACCATTAAAGACATAACTTCTAAACAAAGCCCAGTTAAGAGTGTTGAATGTGAAATATGATACCTGTTTGAAACACCTGAGTGTCTGTTTTAGGTGTGTAGTCTTACCCATTGTACATATCCTGGTTAATTGTATGTGACAGTTACAACTCCTCCTGCATATTACAAATTCAGAGGTGAAATAAACTGTGCATTAAAATGATGTCTAAAGAATATTTGAGACAGTTTCCCACAACAAGCTTCAGGAGAAACTTGTAAAGCACGAACTCGATGGAAACATTTTATGCTGGGTTACGAACTGGTTGGAAGGGCGAGCTCAGAGGGTGCTGCTGAATGGTGCAACATCTGACTGGCAGCCAGTCACTANCTGGAGAAGAGGAGGCTCAGAGGTGATCTCATTGCTGTTTACAACTACCTGTGGGGAGATTGCCGCCAGGTGGGTGTGGACCTCTTCTTTCTGGCTGACGACACCAGAACGAGAGGGCACGGCCTCAAGCTACGCCAGGGGAGGTTTAAACTTAATGTTAGGAAGCGGTTTTTCACAGAGAGAGTGATTGCACATTGGAATGGACTGCCCAAGGAGGTGGTGGAGTGACCATCCCTGGAGGTGTTTAAGAGAAGACTGGACGAGGAGCTTAGTGACATGGTCTAGCTGGGGGGTGTAGGGCTGGATGATCCTGGGTCCCTTCTGGCTCGGAGTGGCCTGTTAGACTGTGAGGGCACTAGGTTTGTGTTTACCGCTCTGGGATGTGCTTTCGGTTCTGTACGGGTGTTAGATGGCGAGTTGGACTAGATGATCCTTGTGAGTCCCTTCCAACTCATAATATTCTGTGATTCTGTGAATACCACTTACTCTGCTAATGATGCCTTTTTTGTTACAAACAGAGGCCGTCATTTCCTGTTTTCCCCCTACTCTCATTTGCAATATATGATTTTATGTAACATGTAATACCATTCTCATCCTTTCTGAATTTGAGATTAATTTTTATTAGCTCCACTGCTAGCTCTCTACCCTCCTAGGGCTTCATTGGATTGGACTGTTCCTATAAGAAGAGTGAAGGTTCTGTTTGTATTATTTATTTTTATTTCATGAGCAGAATTACTTGCCAGTGACGAATGAGTCTGTGGTATTATGAAGATTAAATATTATTGAAGGTAGCAATATGTATGACTGGTGATTTGGCAGCCTGAAAAAGGTGTTCTTCCAGTCATGCGGAGGAAGAGACCAAGAAAGCGCATGCTATTAATGAGGTGCTGCTATGTGCGTGGCTGTTTGGAGCTCTGCCTGATATCCAAATGCTCGCATCATTCCTAGTGATGAGATGAAAACTGCAGAGTTGGGATTACGAAGCACAGTTATGAGACTGAGGACCAGCTTTGTTTGCTTTCTATACTTTACAGAAACCACTAGCAAGAAGTTGATAAAATTGGTGTGAGTTTACAGGACAACCTTCCTATAGTAACCCTGGCAGAAAGTGTGACAAGCAGTAAAAATTCAGATAAGTATATAAACTGGAAGTTGATCTCACCCAAAAAGATGCAGAAGCAAGACAATACTGAAGAGTGAATTTAATTTTAAGGTGTAGTTCCTGTAGTCCCTGAGGACTTCTATTTGATGCCTCAGAAGAGTGACACTAGCTCAGGTAGATGAGGATTTTTTTTTCAATGTAACCAGTTTATTAAAGTAAGTCAGACTTTAATGTGCTTTCTCGTTAATTCTTCATTGAGCTATTCTGTAAGTACTCTGTTCTTGGCCATTTGTGCTTCATTCATTCAATTACTCATTCTGTCAATTATACCATTTTCAAGATGAACATTAAAGGCAGCTTTTCAGCTGCTTTTACCTTTCAGGTAAAAGGGAAGAGCAGAGATAAAACTGATTACTCTCATTTTGCTTTATTATTTTGGGGTTTTTTTATCATTTTCTTAATATGCTAAATACTGTGTTCCTCCTCCTTGGATCATCAGATGTTGAGCCCCTCATTGCAATCGGTAAGACCTGATTTCTTCTTAAAATGGTGTCAAGGCTATGACACAGAATAATTCAGATGGCACGAAGACACTGCTTTACAACTGCTTCTGAAGGAAAATGAGGAAAACAAGGAAATCATAAAACTGCTTAGCTAAACCTTGGTGTATTTTAGCAGCTGCAAACTCTTAGGTCATCTCACTATGAAGTAAATTATATAAAGAGTTTGGAGGTCTACCTGGTAGCAGCCTGTAAAGAGGCAGAACATAAAGATGTTTCATCTCACACCTGAGGTTATTTCAAAGTCCATACATGACTACTTAGTTAGCAATGGGCAATTCACTTATTGGTGATAATTGCATTGCCCTGGGTGTCTATGAAGATGTGAAGCCTCTGGTTTTCCATCATTGAAGCAAATGTCAGCCTTTAGCCAGGAACCACAGGCTACAAACAATTCTCCATCAGTTTAGAGTATGATCAATATAACCAGTTGCAGTCCTTCAGGTGCATGACCTTTTTGCTGTCTTTTCAATGTCTGAAGAAATCAGCTACTTTAGAAATTTGCATCTGAGTCTTTCAAGATGGAGTAGTCCTTATTCTAGTTTCCATGTCTGTCTTTTAACCAAATAATTTATGTCTAAACACTTTAAAATATTGTCTCTAATGTGACAATGCATTGAATTTTTGTTCTGCCCACACACAGAAAAGAAGTAGCAAGCCAAAAAGTTAGCATTTGGCATTGATTTCTGTCACTTGGCAGCAGAATACTCTTTGTGTGCCCAAAAGAGGGGGACGCTGTCATCTCCTGAGCTCTCTCTTCAGTCCGTCTCCTCCCACCATCTGTCTGTCAGTGCTATTTGTGAGTCTCCAAATATGGTTTCACATAGATTTTTCAAATGCTGAGTTTTAAAGACTGACAGTTCAGTCCCTATGTACACACTGAAAAAAGCCAAAAAGAAAGCAACTGTCTGTGTGTGTATGTGTGTGTGTGTGTATGTGTGTGTGTGTATGGATGCATGTGCATGTATCTAAAGGAATTTCAGAGAAGGAAATCACATTCTTACAAATGCACTACTGCCAAACTTACTGTTTCTTCTGTTAAAACCCAGTTGTGAGTGAGAGAAGACTCGATGAGGAGCTCAGTGACGTGGTCTAGATGGTGGGAGGCTTGGATGGATGGAGCATGGTGCCCGTGGTTCCACGCTTGTTGGCCTGATCCCTGGGTGGGCGTTCACTTGGGAGTTGGACTAGATGATCCTGTGGGTTCCTTCCAACTCAGAATAACCTGTGAACCTGTAAATTAAAGGACAAGACAATCACCAATCATATGAAGTTCAACCAAAGAAGGTGCCAGATTCTGCGCATGAGATGGTGCAACCCCTGATGTAGATACAGACTGGGGAATGAGATACTGGAAAGCAGTGCCACAGAAAGGGACCTGGGAGTCCTGGTTGATAGCAAGTTGAATATGAGTCAGTAATGCCTTGGCAGCCAGGAGAGTCAACCATGTCCTGGGTGCCATCAGGCAAAGCATCACCAGCTGGCCGAGAGAGGTGATTATCCTGCTCTGCTCTGCACTGGTGTGGCCTCACTTTGCATATTGTGTAGTTTTGTGTGCCACAATATGAGAAAGGTATTAAGCTATTGGAAGGCATCCAAAGGAGGGCAATGAAGATGGTGAAGGACCTGGAGGGGAACCCGTATGAAGAGCACCTGAGGTCACTCAACCTGTTCAGCCTGGAGAAAAGGAGACTGGGGAGAGACCTCACTGCAGTCTACAGGTTCTTCATGAGGAGAAGAGGAGGGGCAGACACTGATCTCTCCTTTGTGGGAAACAGTGACAGAACCCAAGGGAATGGCCGAAGTTGTGTCAGAGGAGGTTTAAGTTGGACCCAGAGAGTGATTTGGCACTGGAAAAGGCTTCCAAGAGAAGTGGTCACAGCACCAAGCCTAACAGAGTTCAGGAAGTGATTGGACAATACTCTCAGGCACATGGTGACTCTTGGTGGTGGTCTTGTGCAGGGCATGAGTAAGACATGATGATGCCTGTGGGTCCCTTCCAAGTCGACGTATTTTGTGATTCTGTGATCCTGTGAAAAAACACCCACACTAAAAAACATCTGTCACAAACCCAATGTCAAATGTATTTGACTGTGATTGTCTAGGTTCTCTAGTGTCTCAGTCACTGCTCTTTTGTTGAGGTTGTTTCAGATGTGCTTGTTACACAAAGTTAAAGATCAGACTTGTAATCATCCCAGCCAGAGGATGTTAGTCACTGATACTTGTCGTCAGCTGGTTCCCAGAGGCAGTTTTAGCAAACCTCTTGGACTCCCAGAATGAAATCTCTAGGGACATTCTCGTTTTCTTTTGCTCTTTCATGCCTTAAATGGTTAAATTATTCTGCTCCTTAATCCAGTGCACTCAGAGCATTCAGTTTGTCTTCAGCCTGGAACATTGCTACAAATAATTCATGAGAACTTCAAGGTCATTCCTATCCGAAGAAATTGTGTTCAGAGCAGTCCTTGGGGTCCTGTCCAGCCTCAGTGTGGGGATAGAAGAGTTTGTGCCAACAGGACAATTAAAGTCAATGGATTTCAGCTTGTGCACAGCTCTGTATTTGCCTTGATTTAAAGGTCCTAATTTCAGTCCTTTATGGTGTATTTAGGTTTCCTTATAAGGCTCCAAGGGGCTACAAGCTTCTTTATTCCTTAAAAGTATACTTTGTTGTTGTAATTGAAGCCATTTTGTTACTGTAATTTCTCCCTAATATTACAGTTCTAGTCAAGTGTTCTTTCCCTATGGAAGCATCAATTATTATGGGTTTTGAATAGGCCTTCCTTCATGTAATTTTGCTCCCAATGCCAAAATCAGGTCACTGTAATTGTCTTCCCTAATAAAACATGGCTCTCTGTTCCTTCTTTCAAACACAATGTATAATATATACTGGTTAATAATTCCACTCTTTACCTCGCTATATAAAAGTACTGCATTTTGAAGAAAAACTAAAGAATGCTACAGGTTTCTTGGTTTTTTTCGCATTTTGAATAAAAACTAAAGAATGCTACAGGTTTCTTGTTTTTTCACATTTTGTTAGTTTTTTAAAAACTAACATTTTGTTAGTTTTTAAAGACTGACAGTTCAGTCCCTGTGTACACACTGAAAAAAGCTTTGGACATTGAATGTCCAAAGTCCAAGGAGAAGCTTGCCGAGTTTGTGCAGGTAGTGAGCCAATGTAGATTTGTGTGTTGGTGAGGGAGTAGGGGAGCAAGCCGTAGCAATGCACTTTGTGAAAGATACCAAGCTGAAATGAAAATGTCACGAGGCTCATTGGCTAATCCATGTGTGGAGTACAGGTTCTTCTGTAAGTTCTGGTACTTTTACACTTGCTTCCCACAATTCGTTGGACTTAGTAGTGACTCTTCACTGTGCACTCTGTGACTGTAGATCGGTCTGCGTATCATCTCTGGGAATGGAGAGGAGTAAGCTCTGTATCACAGACTGAGAATTGAAGCATGGGTTCGTCTCTCTTCTTTTATTGCACAGCCACAGATGCAAAAGCTGTTAAGGTCCAAATGTCACCTGTAGACTCCCTTTAAATACAAATATCTAAATATTTAAAATAACTAAAGTTTTCCATTTGCAACCAAGCTAATGCTCTGTGTTATTTGGTTCATTCTGCTTTATTACACTTGTTTGTTTCACAGTGCTCAAACCAAGTGCAGATTTGCATTTTTTGTGAATGGTTTTCCTATGAAACTCTAAAGATGTTCTACTCAGATGGGTGTACGGAGTAGTTATCACTATGCCATCTGCCTTAAAAATTGCACTCTTCATAAGATGCTAGTGCTGGGATATCTGACACTAAAAATATGTTTTCTGCATCATCTCATACTTGAGGAAGATGCCACAACTGTTCATCTCCACAGGAGATTCCTTTAAGGATCCTTCTGTTATCTAAGAGTTTCTGCGATAAAGCTATGGCACTAGACTGGCCAGGAGTGGCACTTGTGTGATGGATTATTGTGTAACTGATCTGTCTCATGTCCTATAAATCAATAGCTGGTGTGATGGGACTAGAATGACTATGTAACCTGCGGTAAGCCAGCTTCTATTATCTGAAAGTCAAAAACCTGCAAAATCAATGCACAGCAATATTTTTCGAAGTTCGTCATGTCTTATTGAACAGTTTCTGTATAGTTTGAACCTGCAAGGTACTGGAATTTCCTTCTTAATTCTCAGAATAGTTTCACCCTTAAAGATGTACACAAAATATTATGTCTTAAAACTGTGCAGTATGAGTAGTTCATACAGTATGGGTGTCTCAGTGGCCCAGTGCTCCCTTGTGCTGTGCAGTTTTTCACACCCTGGTCATGGGCCACCACACAAACCTGTATATTTTCTTGTAGGAGGTGGAGCTGTGTCGCATTGGCAGCCAGGAGAAGCTGGGGCTGACGGTGTGTTACAGAACTGATGATGAGGAGGATATGGGAATCTATGTCAGTGAGGTAAGGATATTACATCGAGGAGGAGCATGGGAAAGGCTCATAGTGGTGGGCTAAATGTTCTAGGAAATGTACAAGCAAGTGCTCTTGAGACCATAGCACAAAAGTATAGTGCGGAAGTGTTGACCATCAACCACTCTCAATCCATTTATATGTATTATCAGTTTAAATCATGTTGCTCAAGCATCATAGTTATTAATAGTGGATTTCTTTAGTGTAGGTGCTATTAATTGTAACATTATAGTTAAGGATGTACAAAGCAGTCTGAGCACAGTCTGAATTTTGAAAGAAATGTGCCCTTGTGGTGGAAATCAGGCAAAGCTTTTAAGGACAAAAGTGCCTTCTCCACACCCTGCTTGCATTCTCCCCCTGCAACAGCCTTGATAATCATAACAGTGGTCAGTCATTATGGTATTATTTTTGGGTTTGTTACAGTCATGTCACAAACAGACATACTACATGTGGATGGAAAGAGTAGCCTGGAAAATGAATATAATGGAAAAACAAAGCATACAGGATACCAAGATGGGATGAACCTTCAGGGTTTCATTTGCTTTACTCAGAAAACATGGCACCCAGCATAGGTGGGTGTTAGTGTTTCACAGGGTCTGTTCACAAGACTTCCAGAAACACTATCTCCCTTTGAGTCTTAAGCCATTCAAAAAGAGGTTGTTTTCTCTCTAGGTAAATCAGAACTCTTGTGAGTCCAAGGTCAGTGCTCAGTTCAAGCTCCCTGGTGATAGTTCTGCATGAACTGTGATCCCAAATTGTCTCTGTTTTGACCTGTTGACCCAAATTTGGGCATTAGATAATGATTCTTTGCTAAAGGAGTGATCAGTTCCTGGTGCAGGTTTCCCAAGGAAGGAGTCACAACACCAAGCCTGCCTGAGTTCAAGGAGCAACTGCATGATGCTTGTAGTCATATGGTTTAGTTTTAGTTAATCCTGTGAGGAGTGGGTTGTTGGACTTAATGAACCCTCTGGATCCCTTCCAACTTGAGAAATTATATGATTCTGTGATTCTAGATTCTTAGTAAAGCTCATGGACAGGGGAGTGGTAAAGACAATTCTCCTATGTATCAGTGAATGGGGATGAAAGCAAGATTGCGTATTTACAGGCCAGCAGCAATGTCAAAGAAACTGAAAAGCACAGCATTGGAACAAGAATGAGGAATTAATATAAATTATTCAAGAATATGTCTGCCACCAGTTGTATAAGCACTGCTGTTAAAGTCTGTTTGACCTCATGAGGGCAAAGGAAGTTCAGGAATCTCTTAATACACTCCAGGATTATATCTGAAATGTTCTATTTTTCCTACATGATAGAATCTTCTCAGACCTTTGAAAATGAGTGTAATTACATTGTCTTTTGTACTTGATTAAGCACTTCAGATTAATTTTTTTACTTATGACAATGCACAAGAGGAAAATAACGTGTAACAGATGTATAGGATGCAAACTGTGAACAAAATGCTCAACTCAAATGTTTGATTTGAAAGAATAGCTTGTGGCATATGCAGGAAAAATAAATGATTTAAGATAGTCATCAAGTAAAAAGTGCTAGATTCAACTACCCTGCAACAACAGTAGGTCATTGCTCAGGGATGAGATCTATTGACTCTGATAAACTATCAGTGGAGCACAAAATATCTATTTAGGTTAAACTAACTTAAAATTAACTGATTGAGCGTAGGATAGATATACAGGTCCTGTGAGTGATCTATAGAATACGGATAGTTTGGTGGTTTTTGATGTTTCCTTGTGAACTACAAAATTCCACACGAAATAACAGATTGTTTACTGAGGTAATAATTCAATAGTGAATGTTTCCATGGAAGAAATAAAAATAGTGCTCTTTTCCCAAAGTCAGAGGGGACTATACCATTTGTACAGAGGTATCAACTGCTGCAGAAGCACCTCAGTCCGTAGTGAACTTCCACAGAAAAGGGTCTCTGTCTCTAGTTTTTAATGCTCTGACAGCTGCAGGTTAATGCCTGACAATGTCATAGGAAAGTATTAATCTGAAAATCATATGCTTCCAACCCTTTCTGTCTTCAGGCTTTTATCTGAAACAAGCATCATTTAAAGAACTGTTGAATTCATGTCACTCTAAAGGAAATTTCATGTTGCCTCTGCATGGTGTAAAAATGATACTTTTTGAAATCATGTAGTTTGCAGCTGTTACCATTTCCCATGAAAATATTTTCATATTCAGTTATTGGGTATATTGTCCTGTGCAGGTTGATCCAAACAGCATTGCTGCCAGAGATGGACGGATCCGGGAAGGAGACCGTATTTTGCAAGTATGTGACAATAGACTATTCCTTAAACTCTTTCTTCAGACAAACATGAAGTGCCATCGTCTCTCTGGACTCTTAATGAGGGAAGGTAGCTCTCTCTGTTACTCTAATTCATGAGAAAACTTGTGTCTGTCTGTTTTTTAACACAATAGCTGGAAGCTAGAGTGTGTGTACTGAAAAATGAGACTGACAAACTTGTTCTGGCTCATGCACTTATGTCCCATGCCTTTTTTTTCAGATTTATTAGAAAATCTCATTTTCACTATGTTCATCTCAGTGTCAAATTCTAATCAGGATCCTGCAGACATAAATATAAGTGTCAGAGATTTCCTGATTATTCACCAGTCACATAAATTTGGGTAAAACTCACTTATTCTGAGAATAGATGATAACAGTTTTCATTCAAAAAATGTGCTGTTTAGAGAAGGATAATCCTGAACATACTTGAAGAGGGGGTTTATTAGGTATTTGTCAATATTTTCTTTCCTCACTCAATGAAACACTGCTTTTCTGAATTCTTTTCTAACCAACCAGCTTTTTCCTGCCCATTCATTTCTGTTCATCCACTCACTTTAAGACCTGCCCCAAAGATAGGTTTGTGTGATCCAGCATAGGTGAGGGTAGCTGGCTCTTGGCTCTGGAGGAGGGCAGTGTACCTGTACAGAGAGGGAAGGGGCTAGAATAGAGAGTGGGTAGTGCATTTTTTGTCCTAGTGTAAAATCACAAAACAGCTACCAAAAATCACTAGGTTAGGAACTCTTTGCTGTATTGTAGTACAGTTATACGCTCTCGTTTGCCAAGAAGGGGACAGGCCAGGGGTCTCGCAGAAAGCCAAACTCGCAAAGAAGTGCAGGTCCTTAATATGCATGCAGGCCACGCCCATTACTCCACACCCCCCCGGCAGTTCGGAGCGCTCCGGACAATTTTTTCCTTCTCCCCTTGGACTGTCAACACAGGGGAGCAAAGGGAACCATTTCTGAGCCCCCTCTGACTCAGGAAACAACCCCCCCACGAGAATCTGTTGGCTTCGCCGGGCTGCTGCGGCCATGCTCCACAGCACAAACCTCGNGAGAAGTCACGATGCAGTGGGGATTCACTGTATTTTATTTCAGGTTCCAAGTTGATTTCCCTTATATTTTGGCCTTTTTTCCCCTGACACCCCAGAGGTATCTCCTGGTGATGACAGGTGGCTTTTCTGTAACATGTTCCATAATTGCACTTCATTAACACATAAGCTTTCAAGTTGTCGCAAGACTAGTCTAGTCCTTCCTTCCAATCTTTTCAATTCTGCAGAGAATATCTTTGCTGAAACCTGTACTTGTATCTCTTATCCTGATACTGCTTACATCAGGTTCTGGAGTGTAGCTTCACAGCAGGGTTTACTAACTGGCTTGCAAAGTGGCCCAGTTTCTGGAAAGGAATAATAAATTCGATTTTAATCTCAGAGCTCACTCAGTGACTGTTGGTTTGTTCACAACTAAGGTTGTGAAAACATTCACAGAACAATGTTCTCCCCCAGAAGACACAGAGGACGTAGTGTGAAAGAAGTGAGATCCTCAGGATTTAGGGTGAAGGGACAACTCCAAGGGGTGCACCCAGGAGATGGAAAGTCAGGGCACTGCCTTCTGTGTCTTTCTGTAAAATACCTACTGAAGAAAGCAAACCAGATTTAATGGTATTTTTAACTTTCAAAAATCAGAAAAACACACCTTTTTATTCAACTGAGTAGAAACAATTTCCATTCCTACTCTGTGTGTCAAAATAATAAAATAGAGAGTAGGTCCATTTTCTTCTCCTTTCCTTGCTTTGCAAAGTTTCTGAATGGACAGACAACAGCAGTTCAGGCAAATGTTCTCCAGTTCCTAATGAAATTCATTTCAATTTTGAGTAAAGACTCTGGGGGTGAGAGAAAATATAGATAATTCTGCCATCCTCTTGTGGACTGGAGCATTACTTTAATGTCAGTGCTGATATATAGCTATGAGTTTGATCATTAAAGTTAACACCCAGAGAGTTATGTGGGGTTTATTTTCATATCTGAGAACACATTGAACCTCCATCTACTCTTGTTGATGAGATAACTCAGAGATATAGAAGGTGACAGTGCCATTGTGGGGGGATTACACTGAAGCTGGGACGGAGATGGATTCTTGAGCGCGGAGGCATCTTCTGTGTGTGCCAGGTGGCACTGGTTAAGGCTATGGGGGAATGCTTTGTTTTGTGTATTCTGTACAAAATTGCAGCAAGTATCCTCTGGATTTGAGGCTGTAACTGCTTCCTTATTATTCTCAGAAACTGCCAACCTTCACAATCTCCTTAAGCACCTGAAAACTGCCTATTTTACATGAATTGTTACAAAGTCAAGGGGGAGGTTTTACAAGGACAGTCCTGGTGCANACTAGATGATCCTGTGGGTCCCTTCCAACTCGGAATAACCTGTGAACCTGTGCACTCATCTAAACGTCTGCTAATTTTAGCTGTGAACCTCCCTCTAGGCTAAGTGCTGTCCAATGGGGTCAGATGCCATGGTGCAGGCTGAAGTTCCGCTCATCTCGCATGATAATGCAGCTGTGGTGGGGTGGGTGCCTCCAGGTAGATTGGGGATAGCCCAGTCACCTGCTCTGGGGTCCGTGGGGAGCAGTTAGCTGATAGGAGTAACCAGAGCAGCCACCATGGGGGGGATGTTTTGCACCAGCTGGAAATCTGCTCTTGGTCTTCTCTGTGGCTGCATCTCTGCTTTTCAGGTTAGGGCAGCTCTGTGTTACCTGGATTGTCCAGTCTCCCAGAGATCCCAGCTACCCCATCATGTAAGCTTTGAAGTGTCTTAGACATTTTGGTCATTCCCTGTTAGGTCATCAGGGTACACTGGAGTTTTCTTTAATCTGAATGAAAGCTGTGTTTTGAGTCAGGGCTTACAGGCCAAACATATCTATGGAAATGGAACTTCCATTTTCAACCAGAAGTTCTTGCTACTTTGAAATCGAACCATTAGAAGACGTTTTCCCCTCCAAATACTCAGGTCTTTCTGTCTTACAGTTTTGCATTCACCTTTTATAAAATGGACCAAATTTTTGAGGTTTGTTGCCACCATGAGAAGAAACCATTTCTTGTGCCGTGGATTGGACAAAATCAGATGCATATGGAGAAATAAGATTTTTATTTTATTCCTTCAGTAAAGGGGTTCTGGACAATGCAAATTGTGTTTGTTACCATGTAGTCATGGATGTGTTTTTTTTAATGGAGTGACAGAATAGGAGAAAGGTAGCAAGAAAAGCACAGTCTCATTGAAGTATCCGTTTTATTTTGATTATCCCCTTGTAAGGGAGATACATATGCTTTGTGTGGTTCTGTCTACTAAGCTGTCTACACAATACAAAATGATTAAATGGAGCAGTAGTAAGCAGTGGCCTGTAAGTATTGCCTGGTGAGAGATAATACTGTAGCTCTCTAATTGGCTCTCCACCAGCATACAGTGTGACTGATTTCAGCTGCAGCATTACCAGTCTTGCTTCCACCAGCACTATTATCTCAGAGTGACACTTCCATTACTCTGAACGGAGAAAGATGAACGTCACCTGTCAGGGGCTGGTTAATTGTGTTGCTAGATGTATGTTACCAGGGCGCAGGTTGGACATTTATGAACATAACTGCTTCCTCTGATGTCCACCATCCTTCAATGATCAATACAGCTCTTACAGTAAGCACATAATTGAGTGAAGGCACTTACCACTGAGGGGCTGAAGATGAGCCCATTGCACAATTTTCCTTGTCCATACATTCAGCACAAATGAGCTGATATCTGCCCTTTACTATGTGTTGCTTTGAGGAAATAGAAACTAATGTGCCACTTTGATTTTTTTTTCTAGATAAATGGCCAAGATGTCCAGAACTGTGAAGAGGCTGTGGCATTGCTCTCCAGTGAAGAATGCAAGAAAATTGTGTTGCTTGTTGTAAGACCGGAGATGCAGGTTAGACTAAATAGATGAACTGGCTTGGACGGATAGAGCGTGGTGCCCGTGGTTCCACGCTTGTGTGTCTGGGAGTTGGACTAGATGATCCTGTGGGTCCCTTCCAACTCAGAATAACTTGTGAAGCCTGTGAAACCTGTGAAACCTGTGAAACCTGTGAACTGACCCAGAACCTGGGTTATACTGTTGCATTCACTGTGACTGTAAGTAATGAACTTCTAACAAATAGAAAAGCCAAAGTTACTGACAAAAGAAACAAAGAGATAACTGTGGCACTTTGTTTGGCCAGCAAAGAATATGATATTACTGGGGCTTGTTTTCCCAAAACAAAACATTTTTTTTTCCATCAGAGTAAGCAGGTGTATAAATCAAGCTGGCAGCACTAATACAGTACAGTTATACCCCTTCATTTGTGAGGAATGGGTCATGCCAGGGCTCTCACAGAACGTCAAATTCACAAACACGCACAGGTAATTAATATGCATGCACGCCACGCCCATTGCTCCACACCCCACACCGGCACTCCAGAGCACTGCGGACACTTTTCCGCTCCTCCCCATGGGCTCTCTCAGCACAGGAGAGCAAAGGGAACCGTTTCTGAGTCCCCTCTGACTTGAGAGACCCTCCCAAGAATCCTTGGGCTTCTCCAGGCTGCTGAGATCGCACGTAGTCACAGCCCAGACCCCACACCACTGCTCCCCCTCCAACCCCCACCACGTCCCCGGTGCTCGTGCCTGCCACATCTCAGCCCCGCCCCGTGTCCCGGCCCCACGCGACACAGGCAGGCTGCAGCTGCAGCAGCGGAGTGAGTGAGCATGTCCTGCTGGCTGCTGCCCCCAGCCCCACTTTCCTGGGGCACTTCCCTTCACAGTCTGTGGCCATGGAAACAGTAACACGTGCCTGGGGGGATCAGTCCCCGGCCGTGCTTGGAGTAACAGGAGACAGCATGACTTATGGCCCTCCCCACAGGGCCAGGCCAGTCCCACCCCCACAGGCACCAACACCGCCCCTTGGCGAAGCAGAGGCACTGTGCATGCGTCGGCTGGGGAACCTTGCAATAGCCTGAAGCCAAATAGCGAGAAATTTTCCTCGCAAATCTGCGAGGTCATAATGGAGGGGTCGCAATGCAGCAGGGATATACTGTATTAGTAAAACATGAAGTAGAACTTGAAAATTATGTATTACTCATTAGATGATTCTGATTTGTCCAGGAGATAAATTTGCCATACTTATCTTTATCAATATTATCTTTTATGTGAACTTTATAATTTATATAATCTTACACAAGGCAGTAGCTTGTCATTGGGGAGAACAAGCCCTATGGGGAGCAAC
>WEKX01010080.1:1423-12819 GCA_013390025.1 Pitta sordida | reverse complement strand
TTGGGTATCCCTCTTACCTTAACCCATAGGCTGTCATCATCCTTGATGTCAATCTTCATGGTATCAAGAGTTGCTATAATATATAGGGCCACTCCCCCACCTCTTCATCCTCTCCTGTTTATTCTGAAGAGTGTGTAGCCTGCCACCAATGTTCCTGTGATGATGTCATATGGTGTGAAAGATCCCTTTTATTAGTTTGGATTGCCTGTCTTGACCTCCTATGCCTCTCCAGCTTTCTTGCCAGTGTGGCAATACAAAGTGACGTAAAAGGCCTTGGCTCTCTGTAAGTAAGCTCTGCACAACAGTAACAGAAATTTCTCTACATTATCAACTCTGTGTTCAGCACAAATCTGAAACACAGCCCCGTATCAACCACTGTGAAGAAAATTAACTCTTCCTCAGCACAAACCAGGTAAGTTGTGTGGAAATAATTTGGTTCTCAGCTTTTTAAAATAGCAGTAGATTTGTTCTGCAAAAACTAGTTGGAGCTCAGTGTATCATCAGATTCTAATAAAGAAGAAAAACAATATATGGTATGCAATAAATGTGATGTTTAGAAGTCATGTAGAAGTGCTACCAATTGAAAGTTGTGTGACAATCATTTATAAATTAAATCTTTTCTAGGATCGAATTTACCCGGAGTTGCAGAAGTTCCTGGCAATGTGTGATATGCCCTCCTTGTCTGTTGACAAAGATGCTCAATGGGAAAACCTGATCGCTAAAGCTGCTTGTATAAGAGATATATGTAGACAAAGGTAAGCAGAAGTGTTACCCATCTTATGTCTAAGGGAAAACAATTTTTTTTCAAAAAGCTGCATAATTATTTTTACATACTCTTACATTAATGTGAGTAATATTTTTCTAGTTGAGACATTGACTCAGCCATTCCTAATCTAAGCAGCTAGTAGGTTTGGGAGTTTCCATGTTCACTAATAGGAAGCACATATCAGTGCTGTGAAAATTAAATGGTCTTCATCCTGGAATATAACATGTGTTCTATACTGAACCAGGGTAGAAACTTCAGGCAAAACACTTCCATATTAGTAAATGGGAGAGATACAAGAATAGAAGAAACAACTAAGCATCTATATTTAGATCTCTTCAAAGAAAGATTGGGGTTGTTTTGAAAAGCATATTATCACATGCACATTTATGATCTTTATTCAGATACAGTACCACAGAACACCATTGTGCAAATCTTAGCTGGATGACGTATTGAACCTTTCCATCTCTAACTATCCATGAGTTAGTACTTGATAATAATTTACAGTTCCTGTAAAGATTCTTTTAAAATGTATTAATACTTTCTGGTTTTATGGGTACAATACCAGCTATCTGGGGTTCCAGTTTTCACTTCCTATCTCGAAGGTCAGTTACTAACAGCTGGGAAGATTCATGTACCTTTCGCTGCTATCTCAGGCGCTTGGGGCCTGCCGGGACCGGGTCTGTGGGAGGACGCCATGGCTGGGAGGCTGTGGTGCAAGGCCATTTTTGCTGGCTACAAACGTGGCCTCCGAAACCAGCGGGAGCACACGGCCCTTCTGAAAATTGAAGGTGTTTATGCCCGTCAGGAGACAGACTTCTACTTGGGCAAGAGGTGTGCCTACGTGTACAAAGCTAAAAACAACACCGTAACTCCCGGTGGGAAGCCCAACAGGACACGAGTGATCTGGGGGAAGGTGACCCGCGCCCATGGCAACAGTGGCATGGTTCGTGCCAAGTTCCGCTCCAACCTTCCTGCCAAGGCTATTGGACACAGAATCCGGGTGGTGCTGTATCCATCTAGGATCCNTATAGGTAGGATGGTGTGTTGGTAGCAGGATGGCAACAGGTTAGGTGACAGGTTAGGCTAGGTTAGGTAATAGGTGATAGGTTGGACTTGATGACCTCTATGGTCTTTTCCAACCTTACTGATTCTGTGATTCTGTGATCTCTTAATCATCAACTAGAAAAAAAAAGTTCTTAAAGATAGTACCATCTTTTTTACCTCTTCAACCCTCTTGTATTTTACCAAAAAGCATTTTTCAAGAAATTTTTAAAGACTGAAAAGCTAGAGACAAATCTCAATGATTCTGTAATATTCTTGTTGCCAAGTAAGTGGTATAGGTGGAGATCAGGTGTATGCACACTCCTCCTGCTATTGACAGCAATAGTAAAGTTAAAGTAAAACTTACAGATATAGTATGAGGAGCTGTGGAATCAGCAGTTGACACTTCCCTCACCACAGCCCAATAAAACTGAATGGACAGTAAAGGACTGGAAACCTAACAAGCAGCCCGTGCAGTCATTGAAGGAGAGACAAATGGCACTGCAGCAACAAAAAATTGGACAAAATATAGCTATCTAATGTTAGAGTGACAAAAGGCTTTTGATTTCAGAACCTCCACCAATACACAGCAGTGACTACTTGCAGAGGACTGCAACGAAGAATCATGAAACAGTGGCTTTGATAACATATTTTCATTCTTAATCACTTCTAGAACAATGTCGTCTTTTAGCCTACACAGCAGGCCTGAACAAAAGCTTCCCAAACTTAATCACTTGGTGATCTTTTATTTGGGACTCAGTACCTGCTGATTTAATTCTCCCTGGCGCTCAGCCTTTAGAGCTGTCTGTCATATCCTCTTTGTATATTTTTTTTCCCCCTCCCAGTTTTAGGCTGATTTGGTTGTCACAAAAACAAAAACCAGCACTTACTGAATTTTTGTGTATAGATTACAATTTCTTTGTATGCACAAATACTACCTTCTATCTTCATGGTTTTTTCCTTTAGACCATACCAACATGGAGCAGACATGTTGGCTGGAATTTCCCAGGTGTTGAATGAATGCACAAAACCTGATCAAGCTTCACCTGCTGCCATAGTCCTACAAGGTCTCCAGGCACTTTGTGAGGCAGAGGTAAGGCTTGTCCTTGTGTTTCATGTTTCACTTGTGGTTCATGGACTTTTTTCCCGGTTGGCTTTTTTTTTTTTTTTTACCTTGGACTGTTGCAGAATTTTTCTTCTGACAAATTTAATTCCTTTCTTAATAGTTAATAGTTTCTGGGAAAATATACTGTAAACTTCTAGTACAGCAGGTCAGCCCTTCAGTGCATGAGCTGAAATTTTAGGTGAGCTTTGCTGTTCGTTTCTAAGACATCCTTCCTTGTGTCTTTCCTTGAGATTTGAAACGAAAGATTGTTTGGCACGTAATTCTAATTGACTAAAAAGTATGTAAATTGTATCATTTTTGTATCTTCTTACTGGCCTTCCCTGCTAGATCTCAGTCAAAGAGAGTATGCTAGACAGAGAGTGAAATGGCTTGAGGCTGGGAGGCTTCTGTGTTATTATAATACATTCATTACTTACAAATGAGAAGGATGAGTAAGCATTGTAAGATGGTGCCCAGAGGGGTTATGCTGTATCCATCCCTGGAGATTTCACATTCCTTACGGATATTGATCTGATGAATAAACTGGAACATGAGGTTATGAAGAGGTATGTTTACTTGGTGCTGGGAACACAGGGATACAGTCGAGTCTCCTATACCACGGTACCGCGGTCTGTGTAGCCCACCTTCTGCATTGATTGGCAGCTCATTAATACACGAATTTGCCCTGCACCCTCGCACAGCCCCCCCAGCCCCCTGGCACTCTTTTGGCACTGCCTTGCTGTGTATTGGTGTTTGTGTCAGCACTTCCCAGTGCCTGCAGCCACCTCATGCTGGGAAGAAACCCTTTTCTGCTCAGCCGGGGACACTGGTGTGGGGAGCTGCCAGCACTGCTGTCCCAGCCCCGAGCAGCCCTGAGGGGAGGGAGTAGGGAGAGAGGCCGGGACAGCCTGGAGTGGAGTGGCAGAGCAGGACCGGCGCAGCTGGGAGCGGAGGGGCAGAGTGGGGCTGGCACAGCCCAGAGCAGAGGGACAGAGCGGGGCCAGCGCAGCTTTCCACAGGCAGAGCAGTGTGCCCGTGGTCCGTGTGGCACAGCGTGGAGTGTTGATCTGAATATTCATGACTGCCCAATTGAATATTCGTGTGTGACAGGTCACACATGTGCAACATGATTTTGCTGAAAAATCATGCCGCTAAGATGTGAAGCCACAATATCAGGGGCGTGAAGTGGAAGAGGGCCAACTGTATTTCTTCTAAACGTGTTCAACTCTGGCTACTCTTACATTTACATTTTTACTTTTACATGATCGCCTCCCTGCAAGTGATAGTTACATAGTTTTTTCTGTCAGTTCAGTAAAATATTTGCAACTTCTGCGAAACACTTTCAATTCTTGCTTNCTTATATAAAATAAAGTTTAAAATATTATTAATATAGTAGATATATATTACAAATTTCTTACTTAAATGTGAAGTCTTACAATTTTATAACTTAAAAGCATAAAACCCCTTTTTCAATACAACCCTTCTTTGAGCAGGAGGTTGGTCTAGAAATGTCTTGAGGTCCCCTCCAACTCAGATTGTGCTGTGATGCTAAAATATCCCTGAGTAAGGAGCCAAGGCTTTTTTGTTTCTACAGTGACATCCCAGACATTGTGATGCAGGCACAAACATTATGTGACTCATTTTTTCTTTTGTTATGGAGTTTGGCTCTTCTTAAGGTCACATAGATTATTTGAATGCTGGTCTTGGTATTGGACCAGACTGGATTACATTTAGACTTTATCCTGCAAAGAAGCAGGAGTTAGGCATATGAGAGATATCACATCTTACTATAATTTGAGGCTAGACACACTGTACTATAGAGAATGGGTATGCTGAGTTGACTTTAGGTACTTGGGATGGAGGGCAGAAATAAGGGAAAGAATCACTTTGTGGACCCGTAGTCATTTTTCCTGTCTGAAGTCTTATGGACTCTCCTCAATTTACTTTGTTTCTCCAGTTGCAGTGTAATGTTTTTGGAGACCAGGTCTGCCACTCAGTTTTATTGAAACCATAACAGAAAATTCTCTTGTGGTTTGGTAATCTAGCTAACCATTATAATGCAGTCTAATATTTAGACTCCAGTTTGCAATGCAGAAAGGACATAAAGCAATCCCTTGACTTTCACAAGAGTTTTCGACTGGAAAATCCCACAATAGCTTAAATCTGTGAAAAACCAGCTCATACATATGCAAATGAGCCATGCCTATTTCCACACCCCTCAGCCCCAGAGTGCTGGGGGCTGTTCCCAGCACCTCCCTGTGTTGTGTGACGGGACAGGGGAATAAAGGGGATCTTCTCTGCCCCTCCCTGGCATGGTGGGTAGGAATGGGAGAGTGAAGGGAAGTGTCGCTGCCATCTCTCTGCCACAGGGAGGCACCAGTCCCCCTGTGCCCTCCGTCCACGCAGTGGGCACGCTTTCCCAGGGCTGCCATGGGGCAGTGCCAGGCAGCAGCAGTGGCATGGGGCTATCCCTGGACTCCGGTGCTGCACTCCACCAAGACTGTGTCACTCCACAGCCCTGAGGCGAGCAAAGGTAATAAACCGTTGACACTGTGTTATAAAGCTTCTGCACCATTTAGCCTTTCCAACACTCAGAAGGGAGGGAACTCTGGGTGGTCTCCAAGTGAATAAGAGGCTCTATCCCCCCACAGCCCCCAACACATGCCAGTCCTGGCCCCTGGTGTGGAATAGGCACTCACTGCGCATGTATGGCCTTCCGCTGCTCATGTGACATGGAAAAACTCCATGATTGACTAAGGGAAGACAAAAATGTCTTTGTGGGAAAAAAAAAGGTGAAGACTTGAAAAATCCACTTTAGTACAGTGATAAGTGTCCCCACCTGGCGTGTGGGAGACCCGGGTTCGATTCCTGCCAGGGAGACAGTGTTAAGAGTTGGACTCGATGATCCTTGTAGGTCCCTTCCAACTCAGAATATTCTGTGATTCTGTGATTCTGTGAAGCTGTGTAGCTGTGAAATTTGAGCCATGAAGAGCTGAAAGATTACTGTAATCATAAAGGTTGGTTTTGTTTTGGTGTTGGTTTTGTTTTGCCACAGACTTAAGGGGAAGAGATCTAACCTTTGAACTTTTCTATGTGCAGTTGCTTATAGGTAGGATTTAAGAGAGTGGGTAATTTTCAGTCAGCTTCTGCACTGGAATAATAAATTATATTTTCATATGTGTGGTGTTAACCTAGTTGGTGATGGAACCCTCTGCACTATGTGGCTTTGTCAGAGTTGAGTTCTGAGAGTCTCAGAAGGGCTTTTTCATAAAAGCAATGCTACAGTGATCCCCCATTACTTGCAGGCTGTTGGGTCTGGTCCTCCTCATGCGTGTTGTGGAATCCGCAAAAATAGCAAACCCACTCAGTAGTCAAGTACGCCATGCCTGTAGCCATGCCCCCTACCCTAATAAGGTCTGGAGAATGGTCCCGAGGGCACAGCTCCCTCTGTAATGCCTCATTAAAGCGGAGGAAATGCCTTTTGCCGCTTCCCANAAGATGTGCAGGGCAGGGATGGACTTGGAAGCCGGCGCAGCACCGGAGCTCAGATGCGTCCCACGCTGGGAGAGCCGCAGCTCCGCTTGTCCCTGCGCCTGCTGCCCAGCCCGCAGCTCTCCCCTTTCCTCTCCTACCCTCCCTCTGCCTACAAGTTCCTACAAGGGAACTTTTTTTTCTATTTTGGGCAGTGAGGGGTGTTCCAGTGCCAGCACTCTGACGTCAGGAGTCCGTGTCGCTGGCATCAGGACATGCCGGATTATGATCTCCGTGGTCCGCCAATGCCGGCAAAGCTGAAAGGCAGTGCCAAGTTGGTAGTTCCGCTCCTGTCCACCTGGTTTAAATCTCCCATCCGCCGCCACCCCAAGGTCGGCATTGGCAGCGGCAACTGTACCCCTCCATCCCC
The DNA here is from genome assembly GCA_013390025.1 of Pitta sordida. NCBI lineage: Eukaryota > Metazoa > Chordata > Aves > Passeriformes > Pittidae > Pitta > Pitta sordida. The sequence goes on along the minus strand of WEKX01010080.1, from coordinate 6,006 downwards.
CGATTCGCAGCCGCGCAGCGCTCTGTGCCAGAAGTGCTGGCATGGCCCGTCCCTTTGTCCCGCGGCAGCTCGTCAGCGCTCCCGGCTTCACAGAGATGGGACTGGCTTCCCTTTCTCCTAAACGGTGAGAGTAAAGCATGTACAGCAAGTCTGGTGGGCGGTGACGGCGGGGGGACCAATTGTATATTCATAAGTTCATTATATATTCACGAGCGGATGGATTTGCGTTACGTTCTGTGCATGTGCCGAGGTTGCACTGCTCGCTGAAAAATCACCCGTAACTCTTGGATCATGCAAATAATGGATCGCGACTATGCGGAGGATCACTGTATAACAAAATGTGCTGTAACGTTTTTCTTTGACTGTTGTGGAGGAATAGTTTTACATTTTGCTGACTACAGTAGTTGTTTTATATAGAGGTAATGATTATACTCAAAGCATATCCCATATGACTAGTGTTGAGAGTATAAGCTTAGCTTTTGCAGGACTTGCAAGAAGGGCTAGGCTAGAAAACCACTCCTGCCTGTTTTGGGTTGCCTTTTATTTTTTTTTAGTAGGTACAGTAAACCCACGCATATTTGTGGTCCACATATCTGCTGTTTCAATTAATTGTGGATTATTTTTCTGCGAGTTGTGCATCTGCACGTGCATGCGGATACCATGAGTTTCTACCATGAATTCACTCTGCTCATGAATATGTAATGAGCTCATGAATGTGTAAAATTAGCCCTGCTCACTGCCCCTGCCCACTGGAGTTTCTGAGCGCCCTCCATTTTCACCGTTTAAGCAGAAGGGGAACTGTCGCCCTAGCCCTGGAGCCGGGACCACTGCTGGAACAGTTACGGGTGGGCAGCATGGAGGCAGGGGTGCCCCTGGGGTGTTTGCGCTGATGGAATTGTTCTCCGCCGTACTGCAGGAGGGTACCAGGATTGTGTGTGTCTGTGTGTGAGAGCAGGAGTAAGAGGCACCTTCCCTCCTACCCCCGTGGCCCCTGCAGTGCCCTGTGTTGCCAGGGTGGCACAGGGAAGGGCAGCCTTGCAGCTCCTGCCTGTCATACTTGTGGGCAGTTCCCATGCTCCCCCACACTGCCCTGGGGTTTGAGACTGTGAGGACCCTGGCACTGGCAGTGCTGCCCCGTCGCCCAGGAAGCATGCTTCCTGACCCATGCCAGCCCAGAAGAGGAAGGCAGGATGACCAGCTGAAAAACCTTAAGAAAAATAAAAAAAGTAAAAGGAAAAATATCTGCCTGTTTACAATCAGCACGGTACAAGTTTATGTGAGGCACTTGCCAAAGGACAGGCTCCTGCCAGCATAGAAGAGAAGCAGCACCAGCCCCGGGAGCATGGCGGCACTGGGTGGGTGCACTGTGGCGGCTGGTTGAGTTCTTGTTGTTTGCCTGGCTTGGAGGGCATGTTGCAGCCTGCTTGTCACATACCGTATGATAGTGTGTGCTCGGGGCCCCAGCCTTGGCAGCACCAGTGAGGAAGCAGGGGAATAGCCAGTCCAGGCTGGGGTCATTCGCCAGTCCAGAGCCCCTGTACTGGTCCTGGTACCCCATTGTTACTGCGCACCACCCATCCTCCTATAGGTGGGTTGCTGTAACATTTTAACAGAACTGATGCTTGAGATTTTGCTTCTTCATTGTCCCTTGATCATCTGAATGACTTATGACACAGTGATTAAGTCCCTATTATTCTATTTCCCTCCTCCCTTTCTTCTTCTCCTTGCCATTGGCTGCCTGGACACCACCACGCCGTGTCACTGGCTGTGGCAGCTGCTGCTCCAGGATGGGACAGGTGCAGCACTGGGGGCGGGATGGGACAGGGGGCGACGGACCTGCTATGCCCGCTCCAGTGAATAAACACAGCATCCTGGTTCTCCTGATAGCTCCTGGCTCCATGCCATACCACAGCCAGCCCTGGCCAGGGCTGGCTACAGAACTTCCTGTTGCTGTAGCAACACTAGGGAGCCGGAGGAGCTCCAGAGAAAGGGCCGAGATCAAAACTTCCATGCACAGTTAGACACACCACGCAGTTAAACTGAGGGGAGTGGAAGTTTTTTGTAGGCAGTGATTAAAAGCAAGCGGTTGCCTCCCCCGACAACAGAATGGCCTGATTGTGTTGCCAAACTATGTCCACTGGCAGCAGGGGCACCGGCTCTGTAACACTACCTAACCCATGGTAACCATACCTAACATAGGCCCTGGCGTGGCTATGGCCCTTCCCTGCTGGGAAGGGGCAAAAAGCACTTTCTTCACTTTCCTGAGATGTTACAGAGCGCACAGTGCTCCCAGAACCCCCTCCTAGAGCTCATAAGTGGAAGGAGCATGGGTATGGGTGGGACCTAACTGAATATTCATGGGTTCGGTATCTTGACAGATTGCATGACTCAAGCAGCCTAGCCGGACCCAGAACCCCGCGAAAAGAGGGGATTCACTGTATAACAAAATGCCTTTAATGAATAATGCACAGTGACTTTCATATAAAAAATTGAAATACAGTACTTGGCAGTTCATGTTTCCTATTTCTTGGCATATAGTTTGTGTTTTTTCCCCAGTGATTTCAACAGGAGCTAGTGTACTTCATATGAGGCTATCTATCCTGTCATCAAATTGATTAAATATATCTACTGTGTGCAGTTCTGGGCTCCCCAGTTCAAGAGGGATGTTGAGCTGCTTGAGAGGGTCCAGAGAAGGGCAACGAGGATGGTGAAGGGACTGGAGGGCAGGCCCTATGAGGAGCGACTACAGGAACTGGGACTGTTCAGCCTGGAGAAGAGGAGGCTCAGAGGTGACCTCATTGCTGTTTACAACTACCTGCGGGGAGGTTGCAGCCAGATGGGTGTAGACCTCTTCTTCCAGGCTGACGACACCAGAACGAGAGGGCACGGCCTCAAGCTACGCCAGGGGAGGTTCAATCTTAACGTTAGGAAGCGGTTTTTCACAGAGAGAGTGATTGCGTACTGGAATGGGCTGCCCAGGGAGGTGGTGGAGTCGCCATCCCTGGAGGTGTTTAAGAGAAGACTGGATGAGGAGCTTAGTGACATGGTCTAGCTGGGGGGTGTAGGGCTGGATGACCCTGGGTCCCTTCCGGCTCGGAGTGGCCTGCTAGACTGTGAGGGATCTAGGTTGGTGTTACGCTCTGCGATGTGCTCTCGGTCTCTGTACGGGTGTTAGGTGGTGAGTTGGACTAGATGATCCTTGTGGGTCCCTTCCAACTCATAATATTCTGTGATTCTGTGATTCTGTAACTACAATATGAAAGCCAAGAAACATTCAAGAAGAAAATTGCTAAGCATAGTATTTAAGCCCCTTTTTCAAGCTTTTTGTGGAAGTGGTCTCTTGCTGTTTATTCCCTCAATCTGTATCTGTTTGTTGTATTCTTCAGAAAGAAACCAGAATATCAGGGTAATATAATGAACTGAAAACTTTGTGAGATCCAGTGATGATGGCTGATATTTTGAAGGAGTTGCAAAACTGGATGTTGTTTAAACAGTGTGTATTTATGAACTCTACTCTTGAAATGGTGGGTTTGTATTGGGACACAATCAGCAGATCATTATTTCTTGGGCACAAATTTCTGCCAGTTTCACCTTGTCAAGTCTGATATACTCCTTGTTCTCTTTTTTACTTACTTTCTGTCATTAATCTTGTGTTTAGTTATTATAATTTCTACTTGAACTCTTTAGCCAGTAGTGTAGGTGCAGTTCCCTACTTGTGCAGATCTGCAGTTGAAGGGAGCTGCCAGACTCAGGAAGAACTCTGTAGGCAAGGGTTTTCCTACATACTGAATGAATGAGTGAACTAAGATGACTAGGAACCTTACTGGTCTGCTTTGAAGACACAAAATAAATTAAGCAAATTTGTGTTCCAAGGACTTAAAATCTGTTAGCATGAACAGGACAGCTACTTGTGTAGTCCACAAAAACAAGGTCCATTTTGTAGATGAAATTTCAATATAAGCACTTTGTATTTGAATGTGTAGATGGAACAATCACGACCATACTTTTTTTTCTGGGGAAATCACGTTGAGGAGTGATTTGACTGTTAATCCTCAGGATTATTAGCACTGTTGTGTTCTGCCTCTGTGGCACTATCACGTTGTCATGTCAGCTGGTTTGGGAGTATTGGGCAATATGTGTTTTAAAGAGAATATGGTTTATTTCACAGAATCACAGAATCACAGAATATTATGAGTTGGAAGGGACCCATAAGGATCATCTAGTCCAACTCACCACCTAACACCCGTACAGAGACCGAGAGCACATCCCAGAGCGTAACACCAACCTAGATCCCTCACAGTCTAGCAGGCCACTCTGAGCCGGAAGGGGCCCAGGGTCATCCAGCCCTACACTCCCCAGCTAGACCATGTCACTAAGCTCCTCGTCCAGTCTTCTCTTAAACACCTCCAGGGATGGCAACTCCACCACCTCCCTGGGCAGCCCATTCCAATATGCAATTACTCTCTGTGAAAAACCGCTTCCTAACGTTAAGATTGAACCTCCCCTGGCGTAGCTTGAGGCCGTGCCCTCTCGTTCTGGTGTCGTCAGCCTGGAAGAAGAGGTCTACACCCATCTGGCTGCAA
>WEKX01010074.1:0-38022 GCA_013390025.1 Pitta sordida | reverse complement strand
TACTGTTATTGTTGTTCAAACAAATATATATATATATTTGCTATATTAAATCTTTTTCCTTTCTCACAGTAAAGTTCATATTTCTCTCCATATATATATATTATTCAAGTATTTATAAATTTAATTCATACTTCATCTTAATTGACCTAGGAAATGATCCATCACGACTGTCAAATTCTTTTATATTACATAACTGCTAACTAGTTGTTTTTCATTTTCTATTTGTCTATTCTTTCCTTTATTAAATTTTGTATTCTTGTTTTTGAGCTTTTTCTTCATCAAACTAATATTACAATGTTACCCTGTCCTAGAGAGTGCTTATAAATTCTTATAGCTCATATAATCTGCAATTGCAGTCAATAACTTTATTTTTCAATAGATGCCTAGAATAGGCAGGTAATATACTTTCTCTATAAAACATGGAAAATACTCCTTTGAAAAAAACAGCCTTTGAAGACAAGTAGTGTTTACAAGTCTCAACAGGAGACTGTCACTGAATAATAGAATATATAGTGTTCTAGTAGCTGTCTGTATAAGTCTTGTGAGGAATTTATACTGTCATAATTTCAGATTTCAACTGATTTCTAGTTACACCAGCTCAGAAAGAGAGCTGCAATATTTCACCATTGCCTATCAAAGTCAGGAGGGTTTTTTACTTTCTAGAGCATTTACTCCTCTGTGCTGTTCAAGGAAGAGTATTAAGCCTGATGACTCTTCTGTCTGATCCAGTACTGCAAAATCTAAACAGAGCTCCTCTGAGTGAAAGCACAACCTGAGAAAAACAGCAGAATAGTGCTGTAGGATTATAGAGATGTAGATATGCACAAATCCTGCTAGATATCAAGTAAGTTTTTAGCTGAATGCTGGGGTTTGGGGTTTTTTTGGTGGGGTTTCTGTTTTGTTTTTTGTTTTGGTTTGGTTTTTTTTCATTTGTAAATGGAGCAGAGCTGATTGGTGTGTCATCAAGGGACAAGGGTGGACTACTGAGATGCTTTTGACTGGAGTTACTTTTCAGAGAAAAACTTGTCTTTAAAGCATTTAGAGATTTTGCTATCACAGAATATAGATCATTTTGGAAGGTAAAAAAATAAAGCATGCCAGGAGTATGTTAGTTGATGCATGTGCATGTTGCAACAGTGTCAAGAGAAGTCATGCTGTGGAGGAAATGAAAATCACAAAACCAGAGGCCACACAAGCACTCATTTAATTACTGCGGAACATTCATGTGATTTGTAATTCAAGAAGGAGCTCCTTCTTTTCTCTTCTCGAGTAAATTTTCAATTTTTCAACTGCTAGTTTGCTTCTTTTGACCTCATTTAAGCTGTGAGAGGTAAAAGCTGTCGCCACATCCCTGGCCTTGTGGAAGGCGCATCAAACAGTGGAAAGAGGAATTTGTTTTCAAGCTGCAGAAATGGTCTGTGAAGCTCTAATGAACAAATTACTTCTGCCACTGTGTTTCATTTGCTTTTTTATGTTGTAAAAAGATGAGAGAGGGGTAGAAACTAATTCTTCTCAGCCCATTGCTCATTTAAAAGGATCTCTATTGTCAAACTGGAACTGCCATTCTCAATTCACTTATAGTAGAGATGGCAGAAGCAGTTGGACTAGGAAGCACAGGCTTTACCAAGGAAGCTAAAACGTGACTCCACTGTAGTGAAAACACTGCAGAAGAATTATTTTTTACTTTGTTGATTTACTTTAGTTTCGATTAAGATTACACAGTTTGCCCATCAAGCACCTACACTATTTTCCATAGACTTAACATTGGCAAATTACTATTAATACAGTCAGTTAAGAAGAAATCTAGATGTAATTTACCAATATTTAAAACTAACAAAATGGTATATGATATTGGTAGTTTGGTCACCAGATGTGAGTTGTTAATTCCTGAGATGTGTCGGGTTATGGCATCTGAGACTTAGTGTCTCACAACATAGTCATGCTTTTGCCATATGGAGCATTTAGGCATAGAGTAACTCGTTCCAGGTTGGGCACTGAAACAACCTTCCTTTGTTAAACTCTTCTGGTCACTATAACCATCAGTAGTTACACATTACACAACTAAAGTTTTCTGCATTATTTTGTATTTCCACAGCATGAGGAACAGTGACCTGGCAGTAATTGAGACAGATGACACTCTATTGGCAAAATTAACTTGTGAAAGTTATGTATAAATAGCTAGACAGAAGCACTCTGTATAAAGTGATCTTAGAAAAAGTGACAAAACCAGCATAACAGAAGCTGTCTGTACATACACTTTACAGTCATCCGTAACAGTAACTGCATGCATTGTACATGCCGTTGTGCAGGGTTTGCTGTAGCTGTTTTTTTCTGGCAGTGGGGGGTGCTATGGAGGAGGCTTTTCTTTGAGAAGTTTCTGAAAGACTCCCTCATAGCGGGGTGAGGTAATGCTAGCCAGCTCCTGGCTGGGCCTGCTGCTGGCCAAGGCCAAGCCAGTCAGGAGAGATAGAGGCGCCTCTGTGAAAACATATTTAAGAAGGGGAAAAAAAGGGAACAGCAAGAAGAAGATGGCTGAGGGAGAGGAGCCGTGAGAAGTTGTAACAGCAACATGGACACCAAGGCCAGGGCCAAAGGAGGGGGAGGAGGTGTTCCAGGCATTTCCCTGCAGCCCCTGGTGACAACGACGATGAAGCAGGCTGTCCCCCTGCAGCCCATGGAATGGAGAGAACACAGGGATGCAGAGATCCATCTGTCGCCAGTGGAAGGAGGAGCCCATGCCGGAGCAGGAGGATGCTGAAGGGAGACTGCAGCCTGTTGGAGCCCGCATTGGAGCAGAGTCCCAGGAGAGACATGTGGCCCGTGGAGAAGAGTCCACACTGTGTGGCAGAACTGTACCTGGTAGGATCTGTGTGCTTTGGGATGGGATCCACATTGAATCAACACAGCCAGTGCTCAAAGAACTGCACCCTGCGGAGTGACCCCTGGGCAGCAGAGTATGGAAGAGGTGTTGCTGGGATTGGACTCATGCTGGAGATGGTCATGAAAGACTTTGTTCCATGGTGGGGGGGGAGAATCCTATGAAATGCAGGGAAAATGGCTTCCTCCCCTGAGCAGCAGCAGAAAAACACCAACTGCCTGGTTTTCTCCTACTCCTGTTCCCCTTTGTCTCCTGGAGGAAAAAGGGAAATGTGGTATCTGTTGTAAGAGATGGAGGGGTAGGGGAGAAGGTTGCCTTTAAGATGGTACTTCTCACATTAAGCTCTGATCTTGTTAGAAATAAATTCTTCACATTCCACTAGGAGCTTGTTTAGCCTGTGACAGTGAAAGATTTCTAATAGTCCTCATTCCTATTGTAGTAAAAACCCTTAAGGGTTTTTTCCCTTTTCCTCTCCCCTGTTTGTAGGGGGGGCAGGGGGGGTTGGAGTAGGGAATGAAGTGAGAGAGTGGCTGTGGGTGAATCTCTGGCATCCAGCCAGCGTCAAACCATGACAGCTGTCCAGGAAATTTTTCCAGAATGTAGAGATTGAAGATTAAGATGTGTGTTTAAAATGGTACAGGAAAAAACTTTTTTTGTGTAGTTTTTCTTTGCTTACTAATTAAGTAACATATAATTAATTAATTATAATGATTGTTTAATTTTTTTTTCATATTCTTTCACTTATGTCCCATTTTTCCACCCTTGCTTTTTTAAATCCACTCACTGTAGTAAACTCATGCACATGCCGGGGTGGACAGGAGAGCAGGCACCCATGCCATTCTGGGATGGGTGGGAAGGAGCTGGAGCAGTTACGGAGGCAATAGGGGCCCTCAGGGTGTCTGCATGGTTGGCATTGCTCTCAGCCAGGCTGCAGGAGGCTGCCAGCACTGGGTGTGTCTGTGCGGGAGCTGGAGGCACCTTCCCCCCCCACCCCTGCGGTGCCCTCTGTGGCTGTGGCAGCAAAGGGAAGGGTGGCCCTGCAGCTCTTTCCTCCTGCACCCATGGGGCAGCCCCCGCACTCCCTCCACGCTGCTTCGCCACTGCTGCCCTGTCCCTGGTTTCCAACACTGGCCTGCAAGAGGTAGCAAGGTTTGCAGACTGAAAAACCTTAAAAGAAATAAAAACAACCCCCCAAAAATGCCGGCCACCAGTTCCCAAACAGAGCTGTACAAGTCCATGTGAGTGTGAGGCAGGTCCTGGTGCTGCGCGGGGAGCGGGGTTAGGGAGGATGCAGCCTGGATCATATCCCGCAATTGGACCCCGGTGTGGGGGGGAACCCAGGCCGGGCTGGGCCGAGCTCCTGCCCTCCCTTCCTGCCTGCTAGACATGCGGCTGTTTTCTGTCTGCCCACACAAAGCTCTTCTTCCAGGAATGCACAGTAGATGCATAAACTTTCACAATGGAATAAAACTTGCAAGAACAGGGAACCTTCTAACAGAAATGCTCGAGAGCATTGCACAGCCCTGTCCCTGGCTGCTGTTGTTCCGACTCCCTCTGTCTCCCATTGGCCACCTGGGCGCTGCTCTGCCATGTGATTGGCTCTGGCAACTGCTGCTCTGAGAACAGACGGGACAACAGACCAGCAGTAACACAGCATCCCGCCTCCCTCTGTCTCCCATTGACCGCCCGGGCGCTGCTGTGCCGTGCTCTGGCAGCTGCTTCTGACAAGAGATAACTCTGTAAAACAGTGTCCCAGCTCTCCTGCTGCTCCCGGCTCCACACTACCCTGCAGCTCTCCCAAGGGCTGGTCCCGGTGGAGGCTCAGGAAGTGCAGATGCCACACCCCTCCTCCTATGTGCCCACAGTTAGGCACGTCCTTTGGCCGGGGCCAGGTGGAGCCCAGGGGCCACCCTCGCCCTGGCCCCCACCCCCAGCCCTGGCCTGTGCCTTGTTGCCAAATGCAGCAGCCGCCTGCCCCCCTCGCCGTAGCACAGCCATGTCGGGCAGCACCCATGCAACCGACATGAGCCACTGTTTTTTCAGTGCACCTCTGCTGTGTTTGAGCATAAGAGACACACACCAGCAACCAGAAACCCCGATAAAAACCCCCTTAAAACCCCCGATAAATCCCAGCACAGATATGGCAGGGAAAAGACAGTGTCAGAAGGCTCCGCACCTACTTGGATCCGCAGGGGGGGCAGGCACCAGCTTCCCAGGTCTCAGCCATGCTGGTTCCTGTACTCGGAAGAGCAGCTCCCGGGAGCTGGTAAGTTGACAAAAACGCTTTCCTCCGCTTTGATGAGGCACTACAGAAGGAGCTGCACTCTCAGGACTGTCCTCCAGACCTTATTAGGGGAGGGGGCATGGCTACGGGCATGGCGTACTTGACTATGTAGTGGGTTCGCTATCCTTGCGGATTCCGCTACTCGCGTGGAGAGGACCAGACCCAACAGCCCACAAGTAACGGCGGATCACTATATTTTCAATTAAATAACATTATTCTGTCACTGAAGGTTACTTGGTAAATTGGTGGGCTTGTAATCATTTTTGAAACATACAAGTCTCTGAAACACCCTGGTGCTGAGTATCAGGACCATGAACTGAAAATGATTCAAAAGAGAAGCAAGTAATTGTATAAATAAGTAAGTCTCTATTCTGTAAGTCTCTAACAGAATAATAATAATTAGCACAACTTGGGAAGCTATATTAATTTTTGTATTTCAAAGTTTAAGACAAACAGAGATCAAGAAGTTACCCACTGCAGCACGTACTTTGATTGTCTTTTCTTGCTTTCTTAATCTTTTCTATTGTGCAGATAATGTGACATAGTAGATATTGGAAAATCTGAAGTTGTGAATCTGGATAGTTGTTTTTCTGTGAAACTAATATTTTCATTTGTCTGTTTTTTCATCTAAAAACCTCACAAATCTTTGGAATATTCAGCATTCCTGAGTGTTACTTTGAGTTCTTGAGATACAGATAGCATCAACATATAACAAAATTATATTAAAATGCATTGAGACTTCAGTTTTTGCATGCAAAAAGATAAAATTAGAACCAAAATTTTGACTAAAGTAGGGTTTTAAATTACAGTAATGAATGAATTGTCTTTATGGTTCTATGCCTCTCTTCAATCCCCTTAAGTAGAATAAAAGGCCTGTGGCATGTTCTATGGACACATATTTGGTGAGATATTCAGACTTTGTGCAACTAGCATAATGGTGTTTCCCCTATTTTGCTTCACAATCGCCTGTATCAATTTGCTATGTAACATAATAGGGTATTTGAGGTATCTCCAGCTTTTTTTGTCTAAAGAGTGCATTCATTTATTTTAAACTGGGAGTTTGAAAATTACTGATCGAACAGTTAAATATGTTTGCCACTAACTAAATGAATGACATACCATAGTGTATTTAAGTGTATTGAGTGTATTTTAAGACGGATTTACTTGAATGGAACAGAATCACAGAATCACAGAATATTATGAGTTGGCTTTTCTTTTAGATTGTGCATCCAATTTTGCTTAAATTCACCATACTTTAAGCATTATAAATTCGGATTCCAGTCATAGTTTAACAACATTAAGAACTTTCTTTTCTCTTTTATAGGACTTGAAGGGTAATTGCAGCAAAGCAACATCACTAAGAAGTGATGAAAAACGTTTTTATGATTACTAAAGCTACATCTCAGTGTCTTTCTTGTTAGAGAGCACTCATGGCTGACCAGACAGCCCTGTGCATTGTTTCTATAACGTAGGAGATCAGAATTTGGATTTCGCAGTCATTTTATTCAGTGAATATTGAGAGGAAATTCTTTTTGATGCCTTAAGGCCAATGTAGCTTTTTTAGCAGCTTTGGAAACCAGTGCTTGAAATTCCAGTAATGTGAAATTCAGGGAGAGATACCATTTTTTCCAGAAATGCAGGCTATGTATTGAAATTATACTCAGATGAAACAGCCCAGAGGTGAAAAGAAAGCAGAAACAAGAAATTTATGTAACCTCATCTTCGACATGTGTAGTGTAGATATCAATGTCTGAGCCAAGTAGACATTGCTAATCAGATTCCATTTATAACCAAGGGAGAGAAACAGCTGTTTTTATAGCTAGATGGATTTGGTGGAAGTTGGGTGTCTTCTTTAGGATTGTATAATTCCCACTTAAGAAGTGTCTTTTTCTTTTAATTACTACGAAGGAATACAAAAATGAATAGCTTAGATGCAGACATGAAGATAGCTGTGTTTGGTTAAATAAATGCAAATAATGGCAAGAACTAATTGTTTTCAGGTCTATTAACGGCTTTTTTTAAATAACAATCTAATATTATTGAAAATGCACAATAAGTATGTTAAGGTATATCTGTAAATTGTAATTAAAAACTGAAATTGGGGAAAGGGTATTTCTCCAAAACACTGCTTTGCTTTGCTTTTGAAAAAGAAAACTTTAAAAAAAGTAATTACTATTTATCTGCTACGCAGTGTTTTACTATCTGCTTTATAAAATGCCCAAAGATCAAAGGGCCTTCTTGCATTCATCAACACAACAATGTTCTGATGTATAAAAGGAAGGAAGAGTTCAGATGTTCTGCAAAGAACAAATAAGCAGCACTATCAAAAGCTTGTCAGCAGTGGGTAAACCTGAAGGAGCTAGTTTGCAGCCTAAAAAAAAAGAAGCATGAATCTTTCAAAGCAATCATATAAGAAGGTGTGAAATTCCATCCATGGTTATATATGAATAATCATAAAGTGACTTTCATGAATTCCATTCAGTTGTAATAACACTAATAAGCACAGCTGTGTAATTCAACCAATGTAATAATATTTAGATACTAATTTTTTTAATTGCAATATAAGTACTCTATATTATCACAGTTCTTATCATATCCCTCCTTCTTTTGCAAGTGCTCTATTCCTTTAGTTTGTTTGATTCTTTCTTTTCTGCATTCCTCTCTTTCTTCTTTAAGAAAAGGGTCTTACTGCTTCTTCAGGCAACATAACAAACTGAGTCTGCACCATTGATTCACATGGAGACATTAATGTGCTCCATATTGCTCATAATCTTATTTAATTCCAAATATCTTATTTCAGTGTCTTTTATTATTAATATTCATAGTTTTCAAAGAGATCTTAACTGCCTTTTCTAAATTGATTACAAAGTCTATTTCTTCAGTTGAACGTTTAGTTTGAAGCATTTAGTTTGCTTATTTGCCATTTGTGTGGAGACGTGAAATCTTTACCAATTCTCCCAAAAGCTAAGTAAATGTGTCACTGCATTTTTTTTCATTTTAGCTCTTGCTTACAATAATATAAATATGATCACATAATGTACTTTTTCTCAGACTTTAATATGTGTACTCTTGACCTTTATGACATGAAAAAATGACTGTTCCATTGTAAACTATGATATTTTGCTGACAGACAGTTTAAGACTGCCCCACTTCCCAAGCTTAATTAGCTCATTTAAAACTTCCCCAGGAAAGATCTTGACAAAGATTACCTGAAAATATTTCTTCTCTGTACTTCACTTTACACTTACACATAAAGAAATGTTGCTTTGAAAGACAAGACTGAGAAGGAAATGTGTCAAATTCAAGATTAACTTCATAATCAATAAGAATCATTCCTGCACTGGAGTTTCCAGCTTTGGAGACTGAATTAATTTTGATTTCTTTTATACCTGATTCATAGTATTTTTAATTTTCTTACAACTTAATCCAGATAGATATCAATTGGTATGAAAAAGTCTGACACTGGGATATAAATTGTGGTGGAATAAGTAGACATTATTTACCAAAGTGGGACTTTTTTCCTTTCAATTTTAGTTCCAAAACTAATGTTGAAGTATTCGAACTTGTTGCGGTAGCCTGGTTCAAGATTTTTGCATAAATGTTTATTTACTTAAATATTTGTATAATTCACAATGCATGNCTCCTCTTCTCCAGGATGAACAACCCCAGTTCCCGGAGCTGCTCCCCATAGGGCTTGTTCTCCAGGCCTTTCACCATCCTTGTTGTCCTTCTCTGGACCCTCTCAAGCAGTTCAACATCCTTCTTAAACTGGGGAGCCCAGAACTGCACACAGTTCTCAAGATGTGGTCTGACCAGCGCCGAGTATAGGGGGAGAATAACTTCCCTAGTCCAACTGGCCACACTATTCCTAATACAGGCCAGGATGCCATTGGCCTTTTTAGCCACCTTGGCACACTGCTGGCTCATATTGAGTTTTCTGTCAGTCATTACTCCTAAATCCCTCTCCATTTCACCACTTTCCAGCCACTCTTTCCCTAGTCGATAGCGATGCATGGGGTTGTTGTGTCGAAAGTGAAGAACCTGGCACTTAGACTTGTTAAATCTCATACTATTGGAGTCTGCCCCTGTACCTATATCTGTATATATACGACCAGAATTTTGTTTGAATTTACATAATTTAAAATATTTTAGAACTTTCTTTCAAGAATTTTGAATTAAGAACGTTTTTTCCTAACAGAAATGTAGCAAGATTTTGAAATAATGAAATTCTTCTTAAAGAAGGATCAAGTTATTTTACAATACTTGAAAGTAATATAAATTTATTTTTCATTAGCTGATTGACTTGAAAAATTTTACTGGTGGTGCCATATGGAATAATTACAGCAACAACCCTCAAAGGGGTAAAACACTAGGATCAATTTTGTACAGTTGGAGCAGTAAATTAATACCCCAAGGATTAAGTCACCAAAGTCTGAACTAATCAACAGTGCAATAATTGTATCATAGACATCGAATTTTACCCAGCTAAGCTGTCGTTGTCCTTCTGCCACACTGAATTGCTAAGGGGAATGCTGTCTGTTAAGGAGGAACTGCAACAAGTCTAGCGTTTGATTCTATTCCAAGTCACCATGTTGACACAGGTATCTGATCATGATATCAGCATAGCATTTTGTATATTTATTTATTGCTTTGTATCAGTCTTTTTGTGGACCTATGATGTAAAGCCATGCAAGCCTGTGAATGCTTGATAATAAGTAATGACAAAATCAGCCTGTTTGTCATCTAATAGTTTGCCATATAAACACTGGCATTTTTAAACTATTCATTCAATGTTCTGTGGTGATTTCAGGCAACATTTCCAGTGAGTCTGAGGAAAGTAAGACAAATTTGATCACACTGTGTATGTTAAAACTGTAGCATATGGCTTTGTATATCCTCCCTTTCTCAGGGAGCAACGTGTTGAAACCCATTTAACAAGGACAATGTTTGGCATTGAAGAGTAAAAATAAGCTTGTTATAGTGATGTGGCTAAATTGAAGAGTAAAAATAAACTTGTTATAGTGATGGGGCTATTTGGGGTTTTTAAAATTTATTTTTAATAATAGGACTGGTCTTTTTAAAGTCATAGAATGATTTTAATTACAGTTGAGAAAATGTTTCTAGCTAGATAAGCAGATAGATTTTTGAAATTTAATATGCTATGTAAAAAATTACATTTTAACAGAATATTGGACTGCAATTTTTAAAATACTGAGTATTAGAGACTGTTTTATCATGAAAATGAACTTTCTGAATGCACACAGTAATTTGCAGAATATATGGGCATGTATAAGCCAACAGCGGAGCTAAAGAACCTGTAGTCTTCAAATGATGTAGAGGATTCACTTTCTTTTGTGTACTGTGTCTCATGCTGTGAACAGAAGCAGTTGCAATAAACAGTGTATTTACTTTTGCATCAAATAAGCTGTACTGTTTTCAAAACCAGCCATTTTTGTCTTTAGAGACCTTAATTTTGATAATATGTTAAGTGCAGGAAGATGAATACAGACACTCTCTCTGCTTTTGACAAAGGTAAATTAATACCCAGATGATTAACTTCCAGAGTTCAGTGTACTGGCTATTATTTTAGGAATTACTGTTAATTGTTTTGTAAAACAGGGCTCTACCAAAGAGGTTGCTAGTCATGAGGAGGGGGCAGGAGAGGAGAAAAAACACCTCCAGTCTAACATGAGTAAAATATTCAAACTTGACATCTTTTTACAAAGATTACATTTGCTTTAACAATTCTGATGAAATGCTGGGGGCTTTTTTGTTGGGTTTTGGTTGGTTGGTTGGTTGGTTTTATCCTCCTTTTCTGAAAGCATTTATTTGCTATTCTGTAGCTTTTATACAGTTGGGTCTCCTATATCACAGCACTGCAGGTCTTGACCCACCTCCAAGAAGCCCTCTATCTGTGTGGATTGGCAACTCATTAATATGCAAATTTGCCCCACGCTCTCACACTGCCCCCTGGCGCTCCAGCACTGTTTTGGAACTGCCCTGCTGTGTGTTGGTGTTCGCGTCGGTTCTTTCTGGTGCCCACGGCCATCCCACACTGGGTAATTCTCCCTTTCCGCTCAGCCAGGGACACTAGTGTGGGGAGCCACTTGTGCTGCTGTCTCGGTGTCTCTCTGGGTGGGTAGACCTGGTCTCTCCATACTCGGGGTAGATGTAGTGTCTGGTCTCGGATACCAAGTCTACTCCAAGAAAGTCTTGGACACCATATCTAACCTGAAAATGTGTAAATCTTTCATAATTGCATGCAGCCGGTTTGCTCTGATCCAAGTCACTGCAGGAGCGGTGCGAGCCTGGCTTAGCTCCGCTGCACTGTTGCGGTGTGGGCTGGCCACCCCAAGCCAAGCCAAGCTGAGCTGAGCTGCGGCGCAGGCAGCTGCAGGGGGAAAATTTGCATATTCATGACTGCCTAGTTTGAATATTCATGCATGTCAAGTAGCGCATGCGCAGTTGCTAAATGAGCCTCCTTAATCGCTGAAAAATCACGCAGCTAAGATGTGAAGCCGCGATATGGGGGACGTGAAGTGGAAGAGGGTTGACTCTATTCTGCATCAGTGTTATGTTAATGAAAGCATAAGTCAGATTCCGATGCAAACTGTACACTAACAAAGTAACATTCTGTAAAACAACTCATCTACCCTAAAGTACTGTAGTGTTTAAAAATGATCTTTAGTTCATTTAAGTCCTTTTTTCCTTATGAATTGTTATAGGAGCTGTTGGCTTCTGTTGTGGTTGTGAGCCTACTAAAGCAATGAGATGACTTTGGGTCAATGCCCTTGGTACATTTAAGCAAGAAAGGACTGTTGGATTTGAATAGTTTTCCTTGTAAACATAGATGTGCTATCTGAGGATGACTATTAAATCTCTAAGACCTCATTATATATGAAAGGTTTTAAGCAAATCACAGAAGAACATCATGACTTCTGCTGCAGTCAGTTCTAGAAAATCTTTTCTGATCCAACATTGAGAAACATGCTTAAAATGTACAGGCAACATATTTTTTATGAGAGATGATTAACGAAACTTAAAAAACAAAAAGTAAGTCTAACCACCTGTAGACTTGCACAGAAAATACCACAGTCATATACCTTCAAATGCACTGCTTATCATTTATATCAAAAATAATTAAATGTTGCACTCTCCTTACATAACGGGAATATTACTAGATTTTTCATGAATCAATGAAATAGGCAAATATGACTGTTTCCACCAAGGAATTTTTTTTTTTACTGAGGACCTGTACACAGATTTAAAACACCTATTTGAGTCCCTGTTATATACAATCTGACTCATATCAAGTACCTAATTTCTATATGATAGATATAGAAGTTATATATATATATATGACTATATGATGAACGCAAAAAATAATTAAAATGTATTTCCACACAGAAGATATTGAAAATAATTTGTCTGTTAAACTGAATCACACTTCAGAAGTCTATGAAATGCAATCTGTTAGTGATAAAACTTGATCATACTAATGGTTTCAAATACATGTAATTTCACCCTACTACTTTGGCTTAATGTTTACCCTGTCAAAAAAAGAACTACCTGCATTTTAAACCCATTATGTACTTCGATAACGATGGCCTAAATGTAATGTAGCCTATCTTTTGGGTTGGTCTGTGTGTTTAATTTAAGTATTTGTATGGAATAATTCCTCTTGTCTCATATACTCAAATTCAGCATTGTTTTTGAGCTGTAGCACCTGTTCTTTCATAAATACAGAACTTCGGAAAAACCTTATGTATCCGTTTCTTGGTGAATTCTTTTACAATTAAAATATTTCTCTCTTTTTTAGAACATTTTGCCTGTCCTAAGATGTATTGTGGAATTATTATGGTCAAAGGTATTTGGTTCTAATGTTATAAAGCATCATAAGAATTCTGATAATTCATTATTTTTTCTTAATTTAATAAATCATGCTGACTTTGTTATTTCTGGCAGAGAATCCAGTGCTGGTCCCTCTGAGGACAGGCAGCCTGTGCCAGCTGTGGAGCTGCTGGTGGCACTGCTCTTTGCTCTCTTTTGCCTGCACAAATGACTATGCGTGCACTGACTAGATAAGTTTGCCTTGGCTCTCCTTGGAAGTGATTTAAAAATATATTTCAAAGGCAGTATATGCAAAGATTTTGCACATGTTCAAAGCAAAGCATGTGATTGCATTCTTTACTGCCTCAACTTCAGAGTCCTTATGAAATGCAGACAAATTATAGGAATTAAAAATAAAAAGAAAATTACTTAATGAGGCTCACAATACTCTATGCATAAATAGTGGTGTACTGTCTTTTTCTAAAAGTGCAGAACTAAAATAGGGGTTATTTTTCATTTTACCCCTCTCTCCAGAGAGAATTTTTTTAAGGGACAAAATCTACATATTATACTAGAAAATCTTCAGAATAATTTTAAAAAAATCTCAACAGTAAGATAAATACCATGTAACAGTACCAAAATAATTGAGAAAACCTTTGTGCAGTAGATTTTCTATACAACACATGTAAATTGTTTGCAAGTGTGAGCAAGGTACATGGGGGTTAATTTAATTTAATATACGATCTTTCTCATGTACACTTTTTGTGAGTTTTTGATGAGTATTTACAAAGCATGAACTCATAGTAACTTTATAGCCAAATGCCTTCTCTATTTTTTAAAATATATTCCCCATGTAGGTGAAAATCATCCAAATGCAAACAGAAACACTTGTATGACATAAATCATGAAGCTCCATATTTCTCCCTCACCCTTCTGGAAATGGCTTTAGCCTAGTCCTTTTTATACTGTTCACATCAAGATTTTCTAAAGGGGTCCAAATTTCTTAGTATTCATTGTCATAAGCGAGTATGTAGACCTTCCCACATAAAAATAGAACCCACAAACACAGATTTACCAGAGTGATGATGGAGAGACAGACAGGGAACTGACCTTCTGCCATCACTTCAGTAAGTGTAATTTGGTTCTTTGCTTTTTCTCTAAACTTGACACACCTCATGTGTACCTGCATTTGCATCAATTAATTTTTTTATTAGCTGACATTCTGTCGTGGTTTGACCCTGGCTGGATGCCAGAGACCCACCCCAACTTCTCCTGAAGCAGAGAAACTGGAGAATAAACCTGGTTACAGGCTAAAAACAAGGCAAAACTATAAGTAAAGAACATGAAAGGTTTATTTTCTAACTAACAAGATCAGAACTGCAAGGGAAGCATCATTTAGAAGGCAACCTTTCTCCTCCCACCCCTCCTTCTCTTACAATAGATGTAATATTCCCTTTTCCACCAGGAGAAAAAGGGGGAACATAGGGTAGGGGTAAACCAGGCAGGTTGGTATTTCTGACCAGATCCAGGGTAGGAACCATCTCTCTGCCCTTCCATAAAGTTCTCTCTCTCTCTCTCTCTCTCTCGGGAAAGGTCTTTCATGACCCCTCCCAAGTGAGATCTCGACCTGAGGACGACAGTTCTTCTGAAAAATTCTCTGTTGTCCAGAAGTCACAGCCAGGATTGCAGCTTTTAAGTACTGGCTTTTCTGCTTCATAATGAGCCCATCCCAAAGTACACAGATCCTATCACAGTGCACAAAAAGCCTGTCCAAGGATTTCTGCCGAGCTCTCAGCTAGCTCCAGGCTTCTGTTTCTGGGCTTCAAAACCATCAGCAGTTTGTCCAGCGTTACCTCTCCATCTTCAGTCTTAATGCTTAGACGGATTCTGCGGTCCTGGTTCTCTCTCTTTGGTCCATAGGTTTTCACCATGGTCAGTCCAATTCACAAGCAGCAGCGGGATGCCTGGAAGAACATCTCTACCCCTTCTCTCGTGGGCCTGGGGGCCTTCAAATCTCTCAGCCTCCCGACGCAGGTTCTGAGCCGGCACGCTACATCTTACTACTGAACTTTTTTTTCCTCTCTCCCAAGTATGTTATTCACAGAGACGCCTCTATCTCTATAACCTTGAAGGCCATGGCAGCACGGAGAGAGCCCAGGCAAGAACTGAGCTGTTAACCCCCTCGCTACCAGAGCAGCAGAAAACCCCCTAAACCATAACACATTCATCTACATTTCACAAAAAAACAGCCATCTTCATTAAAAAGAGAATGCTAAGAAATGTTATCACAGAGATGGCCACTTTTAAATCAGGATAAAAAGAATAGGGATGAAAATATAGTGGAGGGTTAAAACCAATAAGATGACTAATTTCTATAACATTTCTAGTTGCCATAGATACACAAAATCACTGAAAATCAATAATGTTCCAAAATAAACTAGGTTACAAAACAATAACAAATAATATTGGTTCAGGCTACTGCATCATACAAGTTTATATCTGTGTATTACCTCAAAATACATGATAGTTGAAAATTGCACATCTCAAGCATTAGAAAGATCTTATAGGGAATAAAAAGTCACCTTTTCATAAAATTAGTAACTACTATAATGCTTAGTAGAAAGGGAACCTATAAATCTCTTGGATAAAAATAACATTCAAGAAATATTTTTCATACATTTCCTCTTACCTTAATTAGGATCTTAAATCTTTCTGTATGTATGCACATTTGCTGCTGGCTGGCTGTTACAGTGCACACAACCCCCCAAGAATCTTACAGTTTAAATGAGCAGAGGAGTTCATAACTTAGAAAAACTGAAGACAGATAAACCATTCAGCAGATAGGATTGGTCCTTAGGCATGTAACAATATATGGAATGGTGTCTGAATAAACCAAATAATGATAAAGATTTGAATAAGGGAAGCTACAATTTGGAACTATGTCAATGAAATACATACAGAATTTCCTACTTGAAATACATTAGACCACATTGCTTATGAAGTTTAAATGAAACCACTCCATAATGAAATGATTTGTGGGGTCTGTTGGGGAGTTACATAGTTTTACAAAGTGTAAATGAATTATAGGCTATAGATTTGGCTTTCAGATATAAGCTGTTAAGAGCATTTAAAAAGTAGTCTTAAAGTTTTCTGGAAGAATTGTGGGTTTGAAATAATTAATTAAGGCAACTAAAATCTGTGGATGAGATAATGGGTTTTCCCTGCCAGTTATGAATGAAAAATAAAAATTTGGTGAAGTGGATAAAAATAAAAGTACTTGAGCACTGCAGTCACAGAAATGGCTAGGGTATACTATAAATGAAATTCAGCATTCTCTGAAGTAACTATTTTAGCTGTCTTAGCGACCCCCAAAGGCCGCAAAGATTGCAGCTTAAGCTATAAAAACCCACAGGTAAATTTGCCCACTGTCAGCTCTGTCACTTCAGGACTTCTATATCCCAGTGTGATGCAAAAGGAGAGGCTGAATTTGCTTCTCTTCAGAGTCTCATAAGAGTCACTGTGCTTGTCTTAGTGCTCATTCCTCTTCTGTACCTGACGTCTGTGTAGTGCTGAGAGTTATTGAGCTGAATTTTGTGGGACACACTTTCCCTGGAGTTAGAACAAAAGAATTTTTAATGTTTTGTAGGTGCTTCCATACAGACGTTCACAAATTATCAAAACAGGTATGTCCATACTAATTTGGCCTTCAAAAACTGAGCAAAATATCTGCATAAGATCCTTAATGTTTCCAGGCAACAGAAGATCTGATCATGATTACTACAATAGTTTTTTTTAATGCATTAAAATGAGCAAGTGATTTTTTTTTGTTTTAATTTTTCCATTAAAATTAATTTCCTTAATACTGTAGTGGTGTTGAGTCAGGGATTTTATGTTGTTTGGAAAATAAAATATTTTAGAGACATCATTTGTAGTAAAACTCCTAGTTGTCTGAGAGAAAATCCAAAGCTTCTCAAATGAAAGGAATTTAAAGAGACTGAAAAATACTCTTTATCATCAAAATAAGTCTTAAATTTGTGTTTTAGTGTGGTAACTATCCTCAGAGAGAAAGGCCCAGGTGTAACTAACCACTGTTTTTTAGTGGTTTTCTGTGTGAGTTTGGGCAACAGGGGAATATTCCAATTCCACCTTATATTCTTGTGATTATCTTTGCATGGCATACCCTGTATCAGTATCTGAGTAGTTGGTCTATTGAAGTTCCTACAACAAAAGAAAAAAATGAAATTCAATGCCCAGTAAATGGAAGCAAAAAGGATAAGTTCACCAAACCTCTTTTGAATTTTTTGCTAGAAGTTCCCCATTGCAGCAGGATGTCTTGCAATCAAATTTTTCAAGCTACTGTATCGGAATACTCTACAGTTCTTTTACAATATCTAAAATACCTGGTGTAATGTTCCCAGCTTTTACAGCAGACTGTACATGCCCTTAAAATCTAATGCCAGGGGGTACGCTTTAGAATGTCCATTATCTCACTTTGTCACTATAAGCTATTATGTAATCTCAATAACAAATGCTTTTTGGAAAGTAAACAGTACCCTGTATTTCTCTCCGTGGTGCAACTGCATTTATTGCCACAATTTTTCCTGATTTTCAAAAACATAACTTAGAACATAATTGCAGTCTGTAGTAAATAAAAGGAAGGTGAAGGACAGCTCTGATTCCTGGAGGAGCACACTGTTTCAGAATACAAAGGTGTTGAAGAACTGCTGGAAGAACAACAGCATTTTTATCTCTCAAATGAACACATAATGAAATATGAAGCTAAAACTAATTTGGATATGTCAGACTTTGAAAGCTGCAAACAAAATTTACTACCTGGCTAGAACTGGCAATAGTACTGCCTCTACTGAAACGTTATGGCATTGTTTTAAAGCTGAATAAAGACATTTTAGATTATGCTTATTTATTAGTTATTCACATCAGTACAATGATGAGTAGTTCAGTGATTTGAAGTGGAATATGTAGGTGATTCAATAATTCATGGCTCTGAATGATAGAGCTGATAGAGAAACCTCCTGAAATGTCAGCATGCTGTGTGAAGCCTATTAATAAAAGGTCCTCTTTTTCACAGGGAAATGATTACTCAGAACAACAGAGTGCAAACCTAAACATTTAGAGACAGTCAAGAATTTTTTAAAGATTTTTCTCTTGGTACATCTTAGAAAATTTAATGTTTCCAATGCACTGCTTATCTTTACTTCAGACAATGAGGGGGTGACATCTAAACCCTGATGCCTCTTGTAACCAAGGAGACATAACAACCCCATGCATCGCTATCGGCTGGGGGGATGAGTGGCTGGAGAGTGGTGAAATGGAGAGGGATTTGGGAGTATTGGCTGACAGAAAACTTCATATGAGCCAACAGTGTGCCCAGGTGGCTAAGAGGGCCAATGGCATCCTGGTCTATATCAGGAATAGTGTGGCCAGTAAGACTAGGGAAGTTATTCTCCCCCTATACTCGGAGCTGGTCAGACCACATCTTGAGTACTGTGTGCAGTTCTGGGCTCCCCAGTTTAAGAAGGATGTTGAACTGCTTGAGAGGGTCCAGAGAAGGACAACAAGGATGGTGAAAGGCCTGGAGGACAAGCCCTATGGGGAGCGGCTCCGGGAACTGGGGTTGTTCACCCTGGAGAAGAGGAGGCTCAGAGGTGACCTCATTGCTGTTTACAACTACCTGAAAGGAGGTTGCAGTCAGGTGGGTGTAAATCTCTTCTCTCAGACAACCAGTACCAGAACAGGCGGACATGGTCTTAATCTGCACCAGGGGAGGTTTAGACTGGATGTTAGGAAGAGGTTTTCCACAGAGAGAGTGATCGCTCATTGGAATGGCCTGCCCAGGGAGGTGGTGGAGTTGCCATCCCTGGAAGTGTTTAAGAAAAGACTGGATGAGGAACTCATTGACATGGTGTAGATAATGGGATGATGGGATGGGGAGTTAGGTTAAAAAAAAAAAATGTCCCCAAGGTTGTGGGTTCAATCACTGTATGGGTATTCACTTAGGAGCTGGACTTGATGATCCGTGTGGGTCCCTTCCAACTTGGAATATTCTGTGATTCTGTAATTCTATGAGAGTTGCTGATCATGAATTCTCCATTTCCACTTGGATTATTAATTAGGACTAAGCAGACTTGGTATGATCTTATACTTTCTGCTTACCTATGCTCAGGCATATCAAAGCAAAGTCAGTGCTCGTGCCTGTATGCTAAAAACAGTTTTGAAAAGGCATATATACTTATGAAAGGATCCTAAACCAGAATATTCATATAAATAATGTATATATTTTTGTTGTAGCTAGTTAAGCTAAACATCAGTATTTAGATTTTTTGCAGGTGAAACATGGTAGTAAGTAAACATGTAATCCCTCGCTACTTGATGGTTCACCTATCACAGCTAAAGTACATTGTGGGGTTTTTTCCTGTGAAGATATTTTCCAGCTCCCTCCTCTTTTGCCGTACCTGGGATGTGGGGGTGGGGGGGAGGGGTGTGTGTGGCATCAGCAGCAGCTGCATTCAGGGTGCACTCAGAGTTTACTCACAACAGTTTTGCAAATCATAATACAATTGTGGGGGAGCTTTATAACAGTGTCTCAAACATATTAGCCAAGGTGACTTGTGAAGCCCTCCTCCTCTCCTAGCTGCTCCTAGCTCATGCTAACTGTTGCAAGCAGGAGCATGCAACAGCAACCAGCATTATGCAAGAGCATGCAGCAGATAGCAGCAGCTAGCAAGAGAAGACAGCTAATTGCTGTTAGCTGCTGAATGCTCCTCCCTGTGTGAGCTTGCTGCTGCTGCTCAGAGCTAAGGGGGTAGGGGGCTGGCTGTAATTACGTACATATGAATTGCTGTATCACAGCTTTCACTTATTGCTGTACATGTCCAGACCCGAACCTGTGATATTCAAGGGATCTCTCAGTAACAGTCTTGCGAACTGTACAATAGCAATAATGAAGTGGAAGAAATGGCAAATACGCATCTAAGCATGGTCTCTCCCTTCAGAGTCCCTCTGGAGTGTTCACATTACTAGTTGTAAGATAGGGGAAAAAATTCTTAATCAGAAAAATGAATCATGTACTTTATGCCAAAGATGAATATCCCAGTAAGTGTTTAAACTTTTCACAAATAAGTTTAAGTAGCAAATAGACTGTAGCAGGCAACAGCCTCATAATCAAAAAGGCCAGATTTCCTGGTATGTTCAGACTAATGAATCCATATGTGAGGTTAATAGCTGCTTTGAGTCACCAAAGCAGTGCTTTGCAGCCAAAACTCCTCAGTATCCCTTCCCCAATGGGTGGGAAGTGCTGTTTATCTCACTCTTTTACTACTTGCATCTAATCATAAGCATTTTCCCCTCCATAGATCATTTACCCATTTAGATTGCAGCTGCTTTTAGCACTTTGAATACCGTAAGATGCACAATTATTCTAGACTGAATGTTGTTGCTAAGGTTCGTGAGCAAATTTAGTTATTTTTTGAATCCCGATTTTCATCCCTTTTCCCTTTAGAATCTGTTGCCTTCAGTTCGATTTTATTTTTTCCTAAACAAATGTACTTACACTACCTTTATGTTATGGATTTACCTTGTGTCTTAAATTCCATGCTAATCAATATAAAACATCTGGATTTGAAGCAGCGGGGTGTAACTCTGTAGATACACAACATAAGACAGTGTCAGAAGCACTTCCTAATAGCTGATTAAGTGGTAGGAACACAAAAATTATGTAGGCAGAACAAGATACTTGATGTCACTTGAAGCACAGCAATAGTTCTTTAAATTGCCATCCATTAACTCCCTGCAAAGTCTAAATCATAATTTAATTGATTTCTCATAAAGCACAAAAAATATTACTGTATGAACAAAATGCCAGCTTCATGAATTGGAAAACTCCAAGTAAATGAAAAATAAAAAAGCATCAACAGAAAAAAAAAGTTACATAATTTTAAGACTTTTTGGTAATTTTCAGAGTAATTTTATTTTTTTGCTTATGCATTTCTCTGCAAATCCATCTGGATTTGTTTGGAGGATATAGATACCTGCATGCTCATGTTCAAGAAATACTGTATTATAATTAAAGGTATTATGTACAATACATTTGCTGGTAACATATTGTTAATATTTTCTGAATAATCCTCAAAGTGTAGTTCATATCCTAAAATCCATCTCTTCTTGGTTCTTTTAGTTGAATTTGACAATTTCATGTTTAGTACTAATTAAAATTAACATTTCTGCTCTCAAAGAGTTCTGGGCTATTCCTGGCCTAGTAAGTATAACGACCAAAAGACAATGCCAGTAGCACTTCTGACCTAACTCTCCTTCCTGCGGGATAGGTTATGCTATCTAGAATGGACCTTGGAACTGGGCTTTATCTTGTAGAGTATTAATTGTTATGGGCCAAAATTGTCCCAGAGGGATGCTTAGAAACAGAACCAATACAAATCACAGTATCACAGTATAGAAAAGGCTGGAAAGGACCTTGAAGATCATCTAGTCCAACCTATAATCCAGCTAACCTATCCTCTACATCTAGATCATATCGCTCAGTAATGTGTAAATGTGTAGCCTCAAGCTTAGGTTTCACTAATATGCATATGTGTTCCTTGTGGCTACTTCCTTATCATACCGAGGAGTGAAAGTGTCACTATAAATAAAATCAGTATCTAGACAACGGATAGATAAGCCAGCATTGCCAGCTTTAATGGTGTTTTTCTATGGGTGAAGGTTATGACACTGGTGACTGTCCTTTCTGACTCAGTTTCATACTGTGAACTTGACTTAAGACCCCAAAGACAACTCACAGAAAACAAAGTAAAAAGGAAAGGAATACACAAAATGTGTTAAATATCAAGTTTTCCCAGATTTTTGATTGGTCTCAGCTCTGAAGGTCAACAAAAGTGTGCTGGAGAATAAATTCAACCTCTCACTGGCTTCCAAAGGCTGACCGGCTTTCTGAATTGTGAAGACTCAGACTCATATTCAGGAATCCATGAAAAGTTTTTCCAGTCTGACTTTGACAGTGGTGATGCTGTCATACACAATTAAAGATAGAAACTATTTGAATATTTTGAGGACTGGAACATATTTTTAAATAGGATTATATAATATGTGATATTCTGTCATTTAGCTATCTCTAAACTGGAAAGATCTATGTTTGAGATGCGTACTTCATTTATCTCTCCTAATTTTGGACATTAAGAGTGTAGAAGTCTGACTTCATCTAAACTTTTTCTTTCAGAATTGAAGAAAATGAGAGTAGCACTTCCAGGAGGCAAGTCATCATTTTATACTTTGAAATAATGACCAATGTATCACGAAGGGCATATGAAATAAAGGCATATACAATCCAGCAAAGATATTTTGATTGTTCATTGTCCTTTACCTATACTGCATTGGTTATAAATATTCTCTCTCCAACAAAGAAAAAGGAAAAGGAAGGAATAGACATAATTATGGAGTAGATTTTGAATTTTTTTTTTTTTAATATTGAACCACTTCTCTGTTCAGTCGAGAAGTTTTGACTGACTTTACCAGTAATTATTGTGAAATCAATATTGGTTTCCACTGAAAATCTCCAGAAGGTAGAAAATTTTGTATTTTTCCAGATTTTCTTTAATGTGCTTAGAATTTAATCTGATACAATAAAAAACATTCTTATTTCTGATCAGAAAATTTTAATATTGCATTTGAGTTACTTTAACATAAAATAAGGACAAGTGTATAGTTAAATAATGTATTTTTGTTCTGCATTATTATGGATTTGCAGTGTTGCTTTTGAAAAACTTAATTAAATGGATTGCTTATGAAGAAAAAGGAGCCAAACTCCAATCTTAAACTTCAAAGTGAAGCAGTTCACAGGTTGACAGGTTTTTCTGAGTTGGAAGGAATCATCTAGTCCAACTCCCAGGTGAACGCCACTCAGGGATCAGGCAGTGACTCCACTGGACATGGGAGAAGTTTTTGGCAGCTTCTTACAGAGGCCACCCCTATTACCCTCCCCACTACCGAAGCCTTGTCGTGCAAATCCAATACACACTTCAGCAGTGCTTTCTTGTAAGCATGCTGATCTCAGCAGATACTTAGACTAACATTTGTAAAATTATGTAATATTTCTGCAACATAGAATTACAGAATCACATAACGGTTTGGTTTGGAAGGCACTTTGAAGATCATCTAGTTCCAACCACCATGCCATGGGCAGGAATATCTTCCACTAGACCAGCTTGCTAAAAGCCTCATCCAACTTGACCTTGAAGTCTTTCATCTAACCTTCCTTTTATCACCAACATAACTACAGAAGCTTTTAGTGTTGCCCATGACATGTCCGGCCAGTTATAATTCTGTCATGCCTTTAGCTTTCCTAAACTGGTCCAAGAAGAAACATTTGGAGATGCACTTGAGTCAGCTATGAAAATCTATTTATGAAATTAAGAGTGAAGAAATATTATAGACTGAGGTAATAGCTTTGTAAGATAAATAGCTCTATGAACATTATGTAGGAGGTCATCTTACCACAGATGGCAATTGGACTGTGAAATGATAAAATACTTAAAAAAACATTGAAGTGGTATTAATGGAAGTTTAACTATCCAAGCTAAGACTGGAAAATATAAATGAGAGGAAATAACACTGAGGGTATATTTGCGGATGTGGCACACAATTGATTTTTAACTGAATATGTGCATCAGGTTAAAGGGAAGGAAATAATGATTGCTCTGGCATTAAATAATTCTGTCAAAGATATACAGTTAAATAAGCTTGTACTGCAAATGGATAAAGGTAGAGAAATTCAAAGAGGAGACTATTTGTTCCTAAATTTTGTAACTTGAAAGGTAATAAAATCATTACAGGTTTGGATTTTTTTTTTTTAGAAGAAGAAAATTCATTATTTGTCTGTGAAAATATCAAATGTTGGCAGCTAGACTCTAGAGACAAAGGGGAGGGAGGGAAGAACATTCATGATACTTCTCCCAAAACATCTTTTTACAAAAACAGTCATCAGACTATAAAACTTTCTTGAAAGCAGTGATCCTCTAGTGTGCTTGGGAAATTACAGATTTTCTGGGACAAAAATTCATTTTTTGAAATGCTAGAGATTAGCAGCTTGGCCTTCACAAGTCTCCAAGTTTGTCGATGTCTTTCTAGCAAAAAGGAGAGCTTCTTTACTACCAGAAGGTGATTTGCTTTTTGACTGCGGTATTAAAATTGACTAGTGAAGACTAGTCACTGTAGCAATTCACTGTAGTAATTCACATTGAGAGATTTGTTTATTCACTCTGTAGTATGTGTGAATAATGCCTTATTTTGTTCTATTAAGAAAGGAGTGTTGGTGGAGAGGAAGACAACCTGCTACTAGGATCAAATGAAACTTTAACTGTAGCCAGCAGGGAATGCTCCTTCCCTGAAAATATTTAGATATTTGTAAGTTGCTTGAGGAAGTTCTCAAGTGCAAGGTGAGATGTGCAGGAAGACATGAACACAGTGAAAATTCAGAGTGAATAGCGAGAGACTGAATAGGCAGTCACAGGGTAACCCTAGAGAAGACCAGGGGGCAGACATGCACTACAGTCATAGTGAGGAGGAAATAAGAAAGAATTCTAAGAATCTAGATGAATACAGTGGGGAAATTTGCTCATCCACCTTTTTTATTTTTGTATTGCTCTGTAGATCTCATTTTTCCTATTCAGGAACTTTTCACTCCAGTTGTGACACTATTATTCAATGGCAATATATAGGCAGATTCACCTTAATACTTTTTTCAACTGGAATTTCTATTATACAGCTCCTCATGGCATTTTAGGATAAGATTCTAAGGAGTATGATTGAGAATATGAACTAAGCTACTAAGGTTGCCTTAAAGGGCTTTACTTGTGTCTATACGTTCAAAGGGTATGAAGTACTGTTTGTCTAAAATATATGAAAGAAAATCTATAGGGATTATCTGGCCATCCATGAATCAACGGGTGTTAGATGGTGAGTTGGACTAGATGATCCTTGTGGGTCCCTTCCAACTCATAACATTCTGTGATTCTGTGATTCTGTGTGAATCAATCAATCGTCAGTCAATCAGAAACTGAAAGTCCCTTATTGCTCTGTGTGTAATTACTGATCTTATAGAAGTAACACGAAAGTTCTGTTTCTGTTCTCAAACCTGTTCTAACTGCCTATGGAGATTTTCTTATTTGTTGAAGTCCCAGCTGCAAAGGACTACTCAAAAATTGACCAAGACTGTTTTCTGAATTTTGACCTTAAATAGGTTGGATTCATACCTCTTCATTAGCGGCTCTGAGCAGATTGCAGACCTTGGTAACGGATTCAGAATTTTATTTTCTGCTTCCACACAAATATCTTATCCATTCTTCTCTCTTATGCACTTGCAGCAATTGCAGCAAGCAATTTATTTATTAAGTTCAGGACAGTAAAATTAGGTGTGCCTTAGTCCATATTGATTCTTAAAACCTTGAGGACCAATGTTAGCTAAGGTGGCCTGTGGCATCTACACAGGCATACATTTTCGTGTGATGGCAGATTATCACAATGACCATGATAGCAGTCCAAACACAGCCATGCAGTTGTAAGTTTTTTCCAGGATTATACTTAACTAACCAAAGCAAATCAAAACCGTCACAAGGACTAAATTTTTCCTGCAGACATGGAGATTAAGGCTGACGGAGAAAAAAAACCCTAAGTGAAATGGGATATTTATTTAAGATTTTTTTTCAATTAATGTCCAAGACACAAAATCTTGTGTAGCTATCTGAGATTCTGTAGGTCAGACATTTCTGCTATAGTGTTTGCTTAGTTACCTAAAAATCTGCTGCTGTAGATAACCAAAGAATCTGGCAAGTTAGCTATCCTATACATATTTCCTTCAAAGCTCATTCACAAATATCTCAGGTTTTAAGTCCTTTGATGGATGCAGTTTTTGTTACGAGGCCTTTACATAAAAGTCTTTGATAAATTTTATATGCCTATCTCTTACTGGCATAATTAAGTTCATTATCAGACACAGTATCACCGTAATTTTTATTTAAAAATACCAGAAATGGAGGAGGCATGGACTGTTTATTTTTCACTTAGAGTCCAAAGACAAAATTTCTAAACTACAAAGTAGGAGATGAGAATTCGGGATTTTCTTGAAAGGTAAAATAGCCTCTGGAAGTTTAAAACTCCAAGGCCTAAGAACTGCTTCATCTTTTCTTCAATCTTAACCTCTGTATGAGGGGCAAGAGAAGGGCCTGGAGAATAAAAGGAGTACAACCAGCTGGAAACTTAACTCACTAGCTAAGAGACTGGCTAAGAGAGCCAGCTAGTAGAGAATAGATCAAAACATTGGGCTTAATATCAGGTATTTTTTTAACATGTAATCTAATAAAAAATGCACAAATAGTCCATAGAAGTGATGCCATACCTCAGGTTGACTCCTATGAGATGCAAACTCTATTAAATAGAGTCAGGAACCATAATCAGAGATATAGCTCAAATAGGTTTTGGTGTTTCATTTTCATGTGCCTCATCTGTTTAGAGACCCACACTCAATAAAGAAACCCACAGATTGAAGGCAGCACTGACAATAACTATATAATAAAAAGAGTTTCTACAGTCTCCAGCAAAACTGAATAGTGAAATTTCCCCTTTCCAATGCCATACAGTTCTAGCTATATGAGAAGATGTATGCAATAATAGGAGATTTTTGAAAAATCACACAGAACAGAGACTTTTAAATTGAGAATGCTCCACTAAATTGACTCAACAAACTAGCATCACTATATGATAATTCTCTGTGCCAGTTCTCACTGTCTGCACCCAAATTTCATAGAAAGTGTAAAACTAATAATTTGCTTTGAATAAGATGAAACCAGAACTTTCTGTTCACCTGTATTTACTTCCTAGGTAGTTAATATGTCTTGTTTAGAGGTAAGACTCAGATGACTGCAGCCTAAATTCCCAGCTCACTCATACTGGTAGAGAGAGATAAGGTTTCCCCTGAGCCTCCTCTTCTCCAAGCTAAACAACCCCAGGTCCCTCAGTAGCTCTTTGCAGGGCTTGTGTTCTAGATCCCTCACCAGCACTGTTGCCCTTCACTGGATGCATTCGAGAATCTCAACATCTTTCCTAAATTGAGGGGCCTAGAACTGGATAAAGTACTCGAGCTTCAGCCTGGAGAAGAGGAGGCTCAGAGGCGACCTCATGGCTGTTTACAACTACAAGACATATTGCCAGCAGGACAACTGGAATTGTGGGGTGACGGAAGGAGTAGGGGTGCAATATAACACCCCTGTAATCCAGGAGAAAATAGTCAGAGACTTGCTGAGTGGCTTGGCTCCTCACAAGTCCATGGGACCAGATGGTATCCATCCGAGGGTGATGAAAGAACTAGTGAATGAACTCGCTAAGCCACTCTCCACAATTTCCCAACAGTCCTGGCTTACTGGTGACATCCATCCACAAGAAAGGCAGGAAAGATGAGCCGAGTAATTACAGACTTGTTAGCCTGACCTCAGTCCTGGGCAAAGCCATGGAACAGATAGTGTTGTGTGCTATTAGGCAGCAACTGCAAAATGACCATGACATGATCATCTGGCATCACACATCATGAGGATCAAACCTGCAGGGATTGATACTGGATGTTCTTTTCATCTTTGTATAGCTAAACTGTAATCCAGACAAAATCATGCTGCACAACATGGAGGGTGAGGTATACAGCTCTATCAAATCCTTGTTCCTATAACTATATTCATTCTACCAGTGTTCTTTATCCCTTCATTCTGCTACTCCAGTTCTTCAGCTCATGTCCCTTACATTTCTCGTTTTCTTTATGTCTCTCCCTCTACGTTCCAGGGGCAATACTGCCAGATGTCCCATAAAACTCTTACTGAATCCTATCCCTTCCCTTCTCTTGTTTTCTCTTTCTTCCATGGGAGCAATTTCAACAGAGTAGGAATACTAATAGATCTTTTCTTGCACTTACAAGCCTCAAGTTTTGATGTTCATTTTTGGGAACATATGTTAACTCATGCCCTGGGCCAGACCAAGGCTGCTACTTGGTCAGATCCACTATGTAGTCAAGTTGCATGAGTAGAACTTGATTGAATGAGCAGAAGAGAATGATTAGGATTGGCATCCCAGGAGCTGTAATTTCAGCTTCTACCTTTCACGGCAGCACTAAAGATTCAGCCCAGGTCCCATAATAGTCAAGCTAGCACAAATTGCACATATTATGGAAATCAAGCTAGCATTTTGGGGTGTTTTCAGGAACCGGATTAAGGTCACTCTTGAGCAAAACTTTTAATTGAAACTGCAGAAGAGATAGAATTTAAAAAAGAACAAGTAGATGGTACAAAGAAATGAAGTTCCAAGAAAACAAGGAAAATAATTCACAGTTAACCACACCTTATTAATAAAAAGGTGCTGGAATATTTATTGAAATGTAAATAAACCCTAAATCTTCAAAGGAGATTCTGAGTCATCATAAATTAGATATTCCATTTTATATGGATATTTCAAATACACCTGAGATTTACAAATCCAGTGTCTATAAGAGATAATGAAATAAATGAAGACTATTTACAGCCTTGAGATACTTATTTTTGTCCTTTTTATTATAGCCTGTAAGAATGTTGAGAGCACTGCCCAACAGATTTTGGAGTGTTAAACTAAGCCTGAATGGTGTTCAAGGTCATTAGTTGTAATGGGGTCATCGACCTAGTACCCTCTGCAGAACTTGTTTCTGTGGACCGATTGCATTTAAGTGGTCTGTACTGATCACTTGTAATAACCAATTTCTTTCACTAAATATGCCTTTCATGGCAGCAATAGTAGAGTCCAACAAGCCCTTTGCAAGTATTTTTTTATGTCTAACTTAAGTGCCATTTTCTTGATGTTTCTCACTTCATGGCCCAGATTTTTCTTCAAAAATATACTAAATATTTCGTAATGTTTTGTAATGCTCTTCAGTGGATCAAGTAGCCATGGTGGAACTTGTAATTAGTAGGATTATTATTATCGACAAAAGTTAATTCTGGCTAGAAAGGCTTTATTTTTCTCCTTCGTGTCGGAGGAGAGGAAACAATATAGAACTAGTAGAGCAGAAGTAACAGATGCCATTAATTGCACTGAGAGGTTTCAGTCCCTCAGTAAATAGCTGTCTCAGGTTGCTCCCAGAGTTCTTACTACACTGGTATCTATTATTTTAATCCTATCCTGTGAAATAGTGTTCAATAATAAGCTGTCTAATGTGAATATTTGCGTCTCTTTTCTGTCCTTGATTGTTTCTACACAGTGTAAAGCACATTCTTAGCAGGAATCCCACCGGGGCATGGAGTATTGTACATATAATTGCTAAATATTGCAATTACCCTCCAGCCATTGTTACCTTATCTAAATATTCACTACTATTCAGTCAAGCATATTTGCTGTATAGTCAGGTTTGTCTATGGGGAGAGAATTATAATCAAATGAAATGAAGACGAGCATAGGTGAATTTTCTATGTAAGCAGTAATGTATTGGCACAAAATAATTATTCAATCAAATCAAACAAACCTTAATATTATTAATCCAGTAATTTTTATCCTCAAAGGGACTGAATTGCTAAAAGGGTATAGCTTCAATTAGCTGATACACAGATGAAATTTTAGCTAAAAATTTCTGCTCATGTCAAAGAATGTGTTTACAGAATATTGATGTCACAATTTTAAATGTAGGCACTTTTTTCTCAGTGTGGCATATGATTAAACCTGTTTATACATCTATATCCATTGTACTTTTGACAGATTTCATTGTAGAAATTCTTCTCTTAAAGGACCAGAGGGCTTACACAGAAAAACAAAGGAAAAAAAACCAAAAACAAAACAAAAGAAAACAAAATAAAGCAAATAAAACCCCCTAACCAAAACCAGCAATTAAACAAAAACCTGGCAGCAGACATATTTTGGAGTATCCTATGTCTTGAGAGCCAAAAGGTAAAAAGACACTTTTGATACAAGTTGTACAGGCACATTCTGTATGTGAAGATCTGTATTGTTTACAAGCAAATGCCAAATAAATGAAAAAAAAAATTATTACAAGCTCTGAACCCATCATCCTAAATCCCTGTTTTCTATCTGCATTAACTCAATTTGTACTATCCTCCACTACTTGGTTATAAAGTCAATTAATTTCATTTGAAAAACTATAGTGTAGTTGAAACCCTTGGCCCCAGAGAGCCAAACCAACATCTACAACCCTGCAACTCAGCACAGAAACCTGACTACAGATCTTACAGATATGTCTGTGAAAGATGATCAGTTGTTACTCAATTCAAAATGAACAATGGCATTTCATAAATATTTAAGCTGGGTTTTTTAAAGGTGGGGAACTGTGTCTATGTATTGGACGTGTATATTAAGAACCATCTTGTTTTCCTGTGGCTAGAGGTATCCATTACCACTAATGCAAATACCCGAAGTTGTGAATCTAGGTTGGTTTCACAAAGACATTGCACTTTGAACATTGGTACTAGAAAATATTTCAGCCAGAAGTAAAATAAATAAATAAAATCAGAGTAGTATGCTAACTCATCCGATGTTAACATAGTAACTTGCCTGGGGCATATACGTAACATCATGATGCAAACTAATAAACTATCAGACTCAATGCTAATGATGGAGAAAATCGTATGTCATACGGTATTTGAGAAAAAAAGAAAACTATGTGAAATTAGTGCTTGAACAGACCAATGAGTTTAGCAGATTATGTTCTAGCTGATGTTGCATGAAAAAAAAATAGATTGTCTGGGGTTTTTTGGTGGTAGATTATTATGTTAATTTGAATATGCTGTGTTGGAATGATCTTTTCCTAACTGGAGATCTGTAGCTAACCTTGCTAACCCCAGCAATGAAAACTTACAAACTGGTTTATAAAGGCTGTTAACTACAGAAAAGCAGTTATAGATTCTTTCCTGGTATCAGTTATGACAAAAGTTCTGCTGCTTGTCAGGAAGCACTGACAAATACATGAAGTGTTTCATGCTGAAAGCCAAAAAAAACCCCCAGGGTCTTCAGCAAATAGTCTCAAAAATGGCATAAGTGGTTCACTAGCTAAATTTCATGCAACTTTTAAATCCTGTTTTTTTTCCCATGTCTAAAAGATTCAATCTATCAATTGTGCTGAAACAGCACTCTATGGTCTTAGTTAACTTCAAATCTAAAGTGCTTAGGTTGGTTCTACAAACTCTCTTCTCAGAAAGGAAGCTGATGCTTTCTTAAGCCCTAATAAATATGCTTATTGTTCTAGATGCTCTATAGATAGCTGTCAAAGTCATTCAATCATGACAAAATGATTGATAAACTGGGGAACAGAACTCAAAAGGCAAAAATGAGAGGTCAGGTTTAGACACTGGCACCATCATGTGGAATAGGCTTTTTTAATAAAAATGCTTCTTCACTGCTAGATTATACTTGAAAAGTGTCTGCATGAAATAAGAGTGTGCACCGGCCTCTAGTGAGATGAATTGAACAGAAAAATACATACACAGGGGGCAATTTCTGTAAACGCCTATGTTCCCATGCATCACTTCCTGATAGTCCTAGGTCATATGGTAGGTAATCCAACCTTTACAGTCCTAGGTCTCTGAGATCTCTCTTATTCATGAAGAGAGCAATGCCTTGGCCAATAGTACCCTTTTTGACCTTTGTGATATGATATTTGCCTGGACAGCATCTCTCTGACTAGCTCTGCCTGATGTGGCTGGCAATGTATTTAAGTGTGAGTTATTGAAATGGAAGTTACAGTCAAATAAAAGCATGAAATCTTGATCCTCCAAACCTTAAAATAAATTGTGGCAGTTCTAGAATAAGTCTAACAATGTAAGTAAAATGTGATGTCACAGAGTATTTATTAGCCAAACAGGTCTTTTTCCTTGCAATAGAACTCATGTTAATGAGTAGATGAAAAAAAAAGTATTAAAAAAACTCTGCCCATGCTGGAGGACAGGACTGCCACGCCACGCGGGGCCAGGGTAATTTGTCTGGGAGTCAGCTGGACTCTGTCCCTTATGAGTGTGTGCTTTATACAACCTTGTCGGGGGATGCAGGGGCAGCAAGCTCAGAGGCTTAAAGCCACACTCCTGCCTGTGATGGCATGTGCTCAGAGCATCCTAACCCTAACCTGCCTTGGAGCACAACTGGGAAGGGTCCTGTGCACTGGCCCTACCACTTGCGCCAGCCTTGGTGTTCGCCGCCAGCCTCGCCAGGAACCACCAGCAGCCGCTGGGAACAGCTGGCCCTGCCGAGAGCTGGTGGCCCTCCCAGGTTGTCGTGGTTTGACCCTGGCTGGATGCCAGATGCCAGAGGNCTCTCATGGGCCTGGATGGGCCTTCAATCTCTCAGCGTCCCGACGCAGGTTCTGAGCCGGCCCCTACATCTTGCTACTGATTATTTTTTTCTTCTCTCCCAAATATGTTATTCCCAGAGACGCATCTATCTCTATAACCTTGAAGGCCCTAGCAGCACGGAGGCCCAGGCAAGAACTGAGCTGTTAATCCCCTCACTGCCACAGCAGCAGAAAAAACCCCGAAACCACTACACAGTAGCAAGATGTACTGATTCTCTCTCTCTCTGGTCCATAGGTTTTCACTATGGACGATCCCATTCACAAGCAGCAGCGGGATGCCTGGAAGAACATCTCTACCCCTTCTCTCTTGGACATTTTGTTTTTTTCACCAATTCTCCCATCGTCCGCTATCTTGGGGCAGGCACCTTTGTTCAAATCTGCAAATCTGCCTGATATCTAACATGAAACATGTCAGCCCTGGGGTGGACAGAACCCTGCAAGTGGTGGAGGGGGCGGATGAGGCTGTGCAAGCAGTGGAGGGGGTAGACTGGGCTCCGCAAACCATGGACAGAGTGGACAGGTCCCTGCAAGCCCCGAAGGAGTTCAAGACTGTGTTGCTACTGCTGCAGTGTCAGCGGCATAAGCCGTGGAGTCCCCGCAGTGGCGGCATGGCCACAAGGAACCCCACAGATTCCCCAGGGACTCCTTGAGCAAGGAGGGGTCAGAAGAGACTCCCTTCACTTCTCTGTCCTGTCACAGGGTGCAGGGAGGTACCGGGAACTTCCCTGAGCAGTCCAGAGCTGGGGGGGTGGGGAGATGGGCATGGCTTATTTGGCATATTCATGAGCCACCTATCTTCACAGATTATGGGCTTTGTGGGCCTCACTCAGTCCCTAACACCCACAAATTTGAGGGACTGCTGTATTAACGTAAGAAGAAATATGGCCACCATGCCACACATCAGAGACACTTTACTGACATAAGAGATTCTGTGGGTAAAACACATGTGGACTGAACCACTGAGCAATTAAGAAGAGTACTTAACCAGAGAAATACGCTGATCAGTTAGTATGCTATTTAGTTTGTACAGAAAGGGCATATTTTAGAATAAGGATTTGGAAAATGATTTTTACTAAATAATTTATTTTAATAGCTGTTTAGCAGGAAGGTATCTAGATTTACCAATGTCAGAGATGGTTTAGCCACTAGCAACAAGATGATAATATTGAAAGTTAATTTGTGACTTTGGAGCTATTATTTGCTACTCTAATTACTTGCCTTAGTGAGCAAAACAGCCTGAGGAAAACAAACTGGAATAGCATCACATGAGGAGACTGAAATAATACAAGCTTCAGGCTAAGTGATCTGAGGTGTTGCCACTTGCAGAAAGACTTTATATTTTAGGTCTTTTGCTTAACATGTATTTTCTCTTCTGAAGATTTTTTATATCAAAGTCTTGTTTGATTTCATGACATCGTTTTCAATAATTTCCTAGGAATTAAGCTTCGTTTTCATCCCTTTGGCCTCCCTTCTCACCTAGTGATTCAGATTTTAAGAGGTAATAAGAAAAAAGGAAAATTCCCTTTGAAAATATGACCTGAACAGCTTTAATAACTCCTTTTCCCCAGAGTGAATATTGAGATGTGCTGTTCATATGGAGGGAGAAGGGTTCCACCAATTAAATGGAGTCCATTGTTATTCTGCAGTGTCTCATTTTTGTGCTATAATCTTCTAAAGAAATAGGAAAAGAGTGACTTTTTAGTACTAATGATGGTTTCTGAGGAAGGAGAAGGAAGCGATGGTTTCTGAGGAAGGAGAAGGAAGCCCTTTTACACACTATGTCACTGTAATATAAAAGATGATGCAGAACATTCCATTTTGTACTAATTCAAAACAGAAATACATGCCATAATAAATGGGACCACTATCTGTAGCTTTATTTTGATGTGTTGTGTGAAATAAAATAAAATGTTAATGTATCACAGTTCAATTTATTCTTTGCTCCTAAAACCCTGATACCAATGTACACACTAAATGCAAAGTAGCCTTTACATACTCCTTGTCTTCCAATGCCCTGCTTAAACTATAGAATGGAATTTAATTAAAGTCCCTGCTACCTCAAAAAGAGAAGTCTTGTCAGTTTAATTGATTCCAGGTCAAAGTAATATTGATTGGATAAAAGCAAATCCATTTCTTTCCCAACAATTAAAACATTTAAATAGGCTCTGTCTCCCTTTTGATGAAAGGACATCAAACCACTGGCATCTGTCCCTGTGGCTGATGTTGATCATTAGCAAATGATTTAATGAACATTTATATTGGTGCTCATCTTGTTTTATTACAATACTACATTAAGGTCTCTAATATTCATCAATTAAAACCTAGAGAGTTCTGTAAAATGTCTGTACTATATTCTGGTGTAAAAACTGTTTCAAGTAAGTGTTTCTGTTTCTTGGTCTGAGTCTGTACTGATGTCACGGGTTAACCCACATGGACATGGTTTTTCTTTGTGAATTTTTTCCATTTTCTCCTGAGATTGGGGTGGGGCGGCAGCGCGGCTTTTCCCCCCAGCCCTCTCCTCACCGCTGCAGGGCAGCAGTGCGGCTTTTCCACCCCCCAGCCCCTCTATCGCCACCGCTGGAGTGATGCTGGCGGCGGAGGCACGCAGGAGAGGTGGTGCCGATGCCAGCGGCACACCTGTCCAGTTCCCTGCTGGGGCCAGGGAGGGGCACAGCCATGTGAGGGGGGCTAGAGGTGGCCCCGGGGATGCCGTGAAACACCGGCGCTCCCAGAAGACAGAGGAGACCAACAGCTCGGAGCGTCACTTCATTGGACGGAGGGGAGACTGCGGGAGTCTTCAGAAAGCCCCAGGACGAAAGTAATCGCCCTGTTCCTCCTCACTTCACTCCAGGAGTCTCTGCTGCTCCAGATTTTCCTCCCAGCTGATCTCAAGAACATCAACACCCGTCCTTCCCCGACAATAGCCGGCGGACGTCGCTACCGTTTTTCTACCCGTATTTTGTTATTGTTGGAACTTTAGGGTTTTTGGGGGGGACCAAGACAACCGAGTGCTTTTAGTTCTCATAGTGAATATCAAACTCTGTGAAGGGTATTGAGTGCTTCAGAGTTAGAGTATAAAAATTATTTAAATACTGTCTTTCAGAAATCTGATTTACTGGCAGAGAACTAATTTAGCAGTTCTAAAGTCCAAAAATTTTCACTGTGAATCTTTCACACAGTGTATCCCAATGAAACTTGCGTGGAAATTTCTACCTTTTGCTTATCACTTCTGTTTGAGGCCTAGTGTGTCTTTCTAAGACTTATTAAAAAAAAAAAAAAAAAAAAGACTTCTAAGATTTCCGGGACCTCATTTTCCCTAACAGAATAAGATAAAAGTGAACACACTATTACTCCTAAGGTCCTTGTAAGTCTTTATTCTGTTTCCAGCACTAACCAATACATGTTCAGAAGTGCAAGGTAAGAAACATCACATGAAGGGCGATACGTACTTCCCACTGTGGCGTTTTCTCAGTAGTTTCTGATGTGGTCCTCCATGGGCTGCAGGGATATAAACTGCTTCCTCTTGGTCTTCTCCACAGGCTGCAGGGGAGTCTGCTCTGCTGCCCAGAGTACCTCCTCCCCATTCTCCTTCACCAGCCTTGCTGTCTGCAGGGTTGTTTCTCTTGTATTTTCCCACTAATCTCTCACAGTTCATATTTTTACTCTCTCTTAAGTTATCACAGAAGCACCGTAAGTGTCACTGGTGGGGTCACCTTTGACCACTAGTGGGTCCATTGGAACCAGCTGCATCTGACTTTGAGGCAATTCTTGGTGTCTTCTCACAGAGGCCACCCTTGCAGCTTCCCCACTACCGAAACATTGTCGTGTAAACCAAATACACACAAATAATTACACCTGTAATTTTCTAAAATCTACATGTATTTGCAAACCCCCCAAAAGCTGCAGCAGTGGGAGAGAAATGCCACTGAAAGTACATTTAATACCGGGGTTTACTACTACTGCTGAACATGGAGCCAGGCATACTTGCATTAAAAAAAATTACTGCTTTGTAACGAAAAACAAATCTGAGAGGATTCCAGAAGCTCTGTAAAGCATGAGCCCTGTTGGCAGTAGTTTCAGACCTCAGACCGGAAGCTCTGCCAGACTGGAGTCCTATTTTTGCTCTCAGTTATATATCCTTTAATTTGCTTCTACATCTGTGTGAGGTACCAGTTTATAATACTGGATTGGAACCAGCTCTGGGGTGTGTGTGCGTGTAGGGGAGCAGGGATGAGTCGAACACTGGCAGCTGCCAGTCAAAAAAGCCCAGGAACACTTCAACACATCACACCTCCTGGAACCTTGGATTCATCGAGGCAGTGTTCCCACTGCCCCTCACCCTGCCTCAAAACCCCAGAATGGCCAGTGGGCCAGAGATCCTACCTTGGGGGAGATGGCCACAAGGACCAGTGCAGATAAAATCAAAGACATATGCTCTGCACGTGGTTGCAGCCCTGCCATCTGGACATGTGAGAGGTGGTCTTTCACAAGGTTCCAATGGTAGCTGTATATGTCTGTCTGTCTCTATACGTCTTCTCTCTTCTTCCTCCCTTTTACTCTCTTTCTTCTCTCTTCATGTGTTGGGTACCGTAAAGCTGGAGGGGTTGGATTTTGCTGGATCAGTGCTTTGGTGGAATGTTTCATCTAGATCGAGAGATACCCTTTTGAACTTTTGGCAAGTTCTTTTTCTTCTCTGCTAAATTACCAGTAAAAGTACCTCTTGAGGAAAAGTCTGTGTCTTCCTCTCTTTATGCTGTTTAATTGCATTGCGAAATAAAAAAATATTTTAATACCTTCTTTCTTGTAGGTGAGAACTTGTGACATATTGTTTACCCTCTGAAATACACTGCAGTTGGTGTATTTGGGACTGCTGCAGAAAATGTGTCTTTTTCATGCAGATTCTATTACAGAAAAAAAAGTGAATATGTACTTTTGTTTTCATGGCCTTGATTGCCTATATCTCTGTTTATCCTCCTTCAGGTAGGTGCAATCACAACTCAGTGACTGGGAATGGACATAACTCTGTGTAATGAAATTTCTAGATATGGGCATCACATTGAGAATGCTGTAGAAACTGATTCTAAATTTTTGTTTCGTTTGTTGTGTTTTATGATTTGAGTTTTCCTCCCTTTTTTATTATCTTAGGACGATAAAAAAAATAAGCTTGTTTCTGGTTATCTATCTGATTCCTCCTCTCTGGGAAACTTTTGAGGTGCCAGGGGGGCTGGGCAGTGTCCTTCAGGTCGTTGACTAATTAGCAGGGACACGCTTCCCTCCAGGAAACTTCTGAGCCTTCTGGCTTCTGGGTTGGCCGAGAGTGAGCATGTGGGCGGACTTAGGGGTGGGCTCCAGCCACCCAGGCACTTCCTGGTTGCCGCTATTTATAGCTATTACACTCCTGGGAGTGCGGTGAACAGGGTTGTTGAGTGGTAACAAGGAGGTTTGTTCAGGGCTGTGGAAGCTGTCTTGGTATCCAATATCTCTGATTTGAATTCTATTTTTCCCTCTGCCTCCCCCAGCCAACAATGCCTGTGAAAAGATCTAAAAATGTGAGCAAAAAGAGTGTGCTCACTCAAACAACACCCCTCCTAAGGGACGTGGCTGTTCAGACTGTTGGTTGCGTGGAGTCCTGCAGTCTCCTGGTGGCCC
>WEKX01010045.1:29262-40884 GCA_013390025.1 Pitta sordida | reverse complement strand
CCTGATTAGCATGTGAATCTACAAGCTCCTGACCACTTTGTTGCTGAGTTGCGTTGCCATAGTAACACTGCTGCTGAGAGCACACTGGCCAAGCAAGGTCCCACCAGCCCTCTGTTAGAGCTTACAGGCTTCGGGACTCCATGACTCCAGCGGGAGCGAGGCTGGCACTGCCAGTGGACAGAGCACTGCCTCATAGCCATTGCCTTGACAAAGGGGCTGGGTTGTTCTGTAGCCAGCCCTGGCTCTTGGAGTGTCCCCAGGACGCCGGCGCGAGCCCAAATGTGGAGTACACAGCCTTTGAAACTCCAATTTAAACATGTGATGCAGCAGGACACATAAAATTGAGGTGGCATCTCCAAAGGGAAAGATCACAGTATTGCCATCCTTGCCCCTGCCTCCAGGACCTGTGCCAGGTCCTGCTGTGTCTCTCAGGGGTTGTGCCAGCCCAAGCTTGATTTCAGCAGCACTGCACAGCTTGGCATGACCTCTTATGGTCCCACAATGGTCTCAGGCTGCCAGCAGGAGGGAGGGAGCCCTCCCCGGTTGTGGATGAAGCGGTGCTGCTTAACCCACATGGTAGACGCTGCATGCAGCGCACGTAAAGAATCCTTCCCAGGGTCCCAAGGATGGCTCCCGCAGCCCCGGTCCTCTGTGCCCACCCCTCCACAGCTCTGACTTCTGCCCCTACCTGCCCCATTCAGAGCTCTTTTCTCCCCCTCCCCTTGCCCGCCCCCACATCCCAGAAGAGATATTTGCACAAATAACTCCTGTATTAAAAAAAAATTCCCTGGTTCCCGGGTTTGAACAATTTTTTTTTTTTTAATCTGGAGGTGCCCAGCATTGAAACATGTGAACAGGATGGCAGCGGAAGCTTTGCCGGCACCAGCAAGCCGGCCACGCATGTCCCACATGAGGGGACAT
Organism: Pitta sordida; assembly: GCA_013390025.1. Classification (NCBI taxonomy): domain Eukaryota; kingdom Metazoa; phylum Chordata; class Aves; order Passeriformes; family Pittidae; genus Pitta; species Pitta sordida. Next base: position 39,963 of record WEKX01010045.1, on the reverse strand, counting down.
GCCAAGGAGGGCTCAGAAGTACATACAGTCCCACAGTGCCTCCTCCACCCACTGCAGCAGCTGCAGCCATGGCAGCTGAAGCCCAGGAGTCACTGCGGTGATGGTGTGGGCTCAGGGACCCCTTCATCATGATTCCTGGGGTCTCCCCAGGCAGGGACAAGACAGAGGAGACCCCCTTTACCCCCCTGACTGCTCACATCGCACGAGAAGCTTCCAGGAACGCCTCGCAGTCACTCCGGAGCTGAGTGGGCCAGGCTATGGGGGGCAAATTTGCGTATTAATAAGCTGCCTATCAATGCGGAGGGAGGGCTTTGCTGGTGGGGACCAGACCCACAGTATCACGATATTCGAGGGCTGACTGTGTATACAAAGAAAAAAAACACAACAACCAGCAACACAACAGTAACAAGGAGAAAAGAAAAACAGAAAAAGCCAAAAAGAACACTCCCTTGCCCAGCCATCAGGGGCCAAGTGGCCCATCAACAGCCATTGGCTCTCCAGCCAAAAGACAAAAGGAGTTGGCCCTCCACCCAACAACTCTTGTTGGGGAATCCTGCCTTTTGTTTAGTTTGTTTAACATCTCCCTTCCTTAGAGAATAGGCAGGGTGGTTATTGAAATATTAAATCTAACCCACACTTTTTTTTTAACCCACCCTATTTACTGCTACTTCACGAATTTAACATATCACGGCGTGTTTCCAGAACCAATGCCCACGATATTCGAGGGTTTACTGTAGTAATCACTGAGATTTCAACAGAATTATTTTAGCAATGCAGTCACACACTCATTCTTCAGAATGTTCTGATTGATCTTTTCACAAGGCATAGAGACTGAGCTGCACAGGGAATAGGTGAGGTAAAAGGCATTTGATCCTGAATTTGACAAATTTAAAAATAATGAATTTCCTCAATTTCATTATTTATTTAATCAACAGGAAAGAAATATTGGAGGTTAGCTCTGTCTCAGCACAAGTCTAGGGACACAATGGACATATCTACAAGATCATGTGCTGTGGGTCAGGTAAAGACTGTCCCACAGCACAATGAACAAAAATAAAATATATTCAGTTGACCCTATTTTTTCACGAAGCCCTCCATCTGCGTACATAGTCAGCTCATTATTATGCAAATTTTTCCTGCCCCCTCAGCTCCGGAGTGGCTGCAAGGTGTTTCCGAAACTTCTTGCACAATGTGAGTGGTCAGGGGAGTAAAGGGGGTCTCTTCTGCCCCATCCACGCCTGGGGAGTCCCTGGAAATCGTGATGAAGAGGTCCCTGAGCCCACACTGCTGCTGCAGTGACTCCCAGGCTTTGGCTGCCGTCACTGTGGCAGCTGCAGCAGGCAGAGGAGCCACAGTGGGGCTGTATGTACTTCTGAGCCCTCCCCAGCATGTTGCCTCCTGCAGGACATGCCTGGCATGGCACAGTGGCGGCCAGGGCCAGCAGTGCAGAGCTCTGCTGGCATTTAAAGATGCAAGTGCGGCGGCACTGGTGACTGCCTCATCACCATGGTAACGGTGCTGCTGATGGCACACAGTGTCATGGTGCTGGGTTAGAGGTGCTGAGGGCACACTGCTCTCTCCAGGAATTTTGCAGGCTCCGGGATGCATCACTGTTGGAGGGCAGGGACAGACACCACCTTCCCAAGGACCCACACCTCGCATCCCTTCAGATGCCCCAGCGCGAACCCCGCCCCACTGTTTTTGCTGAGGCTGGGAGATGTGGCCACCATACCGGGGCCAGACTCGCAGAGTTTAAACCCATGTTTGACTCCAGCACTAAACGTAATTAGGTAGAGTGAAGCCTCAAGTGAACAAACTTTTTCCAGAAATTGATCTTAAAAAACAAACTTCAAACTCCTGCATTCAAAAAAACCAAGCAAACAAACAGACAAAAAACCCCCTGTGCTATAAAACAAAAGCTTTGTAGAAAAGCCCAGGTAACAAAATAGGCGATTAAACTGGACTGCGTGTGGATTTTACTAGATGCAAATTGGGCAGGGGGCTTGTTTTGTTGGTTTGTTTGCTAGGTATTTTGCAAGCAGGAATTTGGTTTTTTTAGCTCAATGTCTGGAAAAAGTTTGTTTACTTCAGGGTCGAGTTTACCTACTTAAGTCCCTGACAGCTGTGCCAGNTGTTATTAAAAACAGAGGCGAAGTGTGCATTGAGTATTTCTGCTTTTTCCTCATTTTTGGTTACTATGTTACCCTCTGCATCCAATAGGGAGTGGAGGCTGTTACTGCCTTTCTTTTTACTGTTAATGTACTTATAGAAGCTTTTCTTGTTGTCCTTGACAGAGACAGCTAGGTTGAGCTCCATCTGGGCTTTCGCCTCTCTGGTTTTCCTCCTACACTGCTTAACAGCTTCCTTAAACAGACTCTGACTCACCTCCCCTTTTTTCCAAAGGTTGTACAGTCTCTTTTTCTCCCCCAGCTCCTTCAGGAGCTCTTTGCTCATCCAGACTGGCCATCTGCCCCTCCGACTCACTTTTCGGCACATTGGGATCGCCTGCTCCTGTGCCTTCATGAGCTCATCCTTAAAGTATGTCCAGCCCTCCTGGACCCCTCTGCCATTAAGGGCTTTTTCCCATGGTACCCTCTCAATCAAGTTCCTAATAGTCAGCTCATTATTATGCAAATTTTTCCTGCCCCCTCAGCTCCGGAGTGGCTGCAAGGTGTTTCCGAAACTTCTTGCACAATGTGAGTGGTCAGGGGAGTAAAGGGGGTCTCTTCTGCCTCATCCACGCCTGGGGAGTCCCTGGAAATCGTGATGAAGAGGTCCCTGAGCCCACACTGCTGCTGCAGTGACTCCCAGGCTTTGGCTGCCGTCACTGTGGCAGCTGCAGCAGGCAGAGGAGCCACAGTGGGGCTGTATGTACTTCTGAGCCCTCCCCAGCATGTTGCCTCCTGCAGGACATGCCTGGCATGGCACAGTGGCGGCCAGGGCCAGCAGTGCAGAGCTCTGCTGGCATTTAAAGATGCAAGTGCGGCGGCACTGGTGACTGCCTCATCACCGTGGTAACGGTGCTGCTGATGGCACACAGTGTCATGGTGCTGGGTGAGAGGTGCTGAGGGCACACTGCTCTCTCCAGGAATTTTGCAGGCTCCAGGATGCATCACTGTTGGAGGGCAGGGACAGACACCACCTTCCCAAGGACCCACACCTCGCATCCCTTCAGATGCCCCAGCGCGAACCCCACCCCACTGTTTTTGCTGAGGCTGGGAGATGTGGCCACCATACCGGGGCCAGACTCGCAGAGTTTAAACCCATGTTTGACTCCAGCACTAAACGTAATTAGGTAGAGTGAAGCCTCAAGTGAACAAACTTTTTCCAGAAATTGATCTTAAAAAACAAACTTCAAACTCCTGCATTCAAAAAAACCAAGCAAACAAACAGACAAAAAACCCCCTGTGCTATAAAACAAAAGCTTTGTAGAAAAGCCCAGGTAACAAAATAGGCGATTAAACTGGACTGCGTGTGGATTTTACTAGATGCAAATTGGGCAGGGGGCTTGTTTTGTTGGTTTGTTTGCTAGGTATTTTGCAAGCAGGAATTTGGTTTTTTTAGCTCAATGTCTGGAAAAAGTTTGTTTACTTCAGGGTCGAGTTTACCTACTTAAGTCCCTGACAGCTGTGCCAGGTGGGCGTCTAAGAGCCTTGCTTGCACTGTGTGTTATGCCCCACTGCTGCCCCACTGTTGGGCCAGGTGGACACAGCAGGGTGGGGTGTACAGCCCTGGGGCTGCAGGAGCCACCAGCCTGGGAGGGGCGGGGGATTCATGGTGGCTTTGGATGGGAAAAACAGCTGCAGCTCCTTGGGAGGGTCCCGGTCACCCCTTCCCTCCCTTGGCAGTGCGTCCCAGAGACTGAAAAGGGTGCCAGAACAGGCTCCCTCAGGCCCTGAGGCCACCCAGGTCAGGGAGGCAGGAAGACAACTANGGGATGCATCACTGTTGGAGGGCAGGGACAGACACCACCTTCCCAAGGACCCACACCTCGCATCCCTTCAGATGCCCCAGCGCGNCACGTTTGCTGGGAGCATCTCCTGGCCATGAACCTTTCTGCAGCACTAAGCCTCTCCCCCAGCAGCAGGAGCAGGATGCTGTTTGACCACTGCACAACCAGCAGCACTGATACCATGGTGATGAGGCAGCCACCACTGATGCTCTGCTGTCATGTTTAAATGCCGAGTGGTGTGTTTGGCACTCACTGCCTGGCTCCAGATTAAAAAAAATCCCTGTTCAAACCCGGGAACCACTGGGGGTTAGGTGCTGCTCCCAGCCCTGGCACAGCTGTGTCCGTTTCTGTGCCCAGTGGATGCAGCGAGGCAGGTGCCCAGCCCTGAGAGGGAACTTGCTGAGGAGGGCTGAGAAGTACATGTAACACCTCAGGGGAACACAAGGCGGCTTGTGTGGCCACTGCATTCTGTACCACGGCCAGTGGGAGCAGAGCAGTGCACTGGCAGTCCGTGTGGGCAGCACTAATTTGAATAATCATTACTGCCTACTTTGAATATTCATGCATGTCAGTTTGCACGGGCGCAGTCACGACTGCCCCACAAAACGGACCCCTTTAATTGCAGAAAAACTGTACCACAAAGAAGAGAATCCACAAATGGGGAACCGTGAACTAGAGAGGGTTGACTGTATATGAATAATTCAGCCTTGCTATCATTGCACCAGAACTGTTTTTATAGTTGATTACATATTATATTTAGAACTTAAACAGTCTTTTCTCATTGAGTCAGTCTCTTTGGATGATTAATTATCCTATGTCATGATTTTTTAAGAACAGCAAAAGCATAATTAGCATATTTTGGGATTCAAACACTACCATACATCAAAGGCAGTAAGAGAAGAGCATAGTCTGCATTTTTTGGTTCCTCAAAGTAGAAAAAGATATGTAAATTGAGAATATAAGTGACCACTTATCACACAGAATCACAGAACATTATGAGTTGGAAGGGACAATTTTTTCATATTTTATTGGTTTAAGAGAATGCGTTAGAAGTTGAAAAGCACATAAAGAATGAAACAAGCAAGAGAATGGTACTGCTGATGTATTCTAGAATTGTTAATATTGAGAACAGTGAGTTACTAGGGCTTCAAATCTAATTGCTAGATGTGTGATATTGCTAAATTACTTCACTCAAATGGGAATTTAAAAGGCAAAAAGTGTTGATTCACAGAGTAAAGTTGGCACAGAAGCCAATTTTTTGTCTCTTACAAGATCAGTAAATCTCTCTTAAGAAGTTTGTTTTTTGTCCTTCTGCTAGAATAGTTTAGAAAACTGTTGGGGCAAACTCAGTTTGAGGAGGACTAGCAGCTTGCCTGTGAGGGAAATTCTTCCATACTAGCTAGTTTGGTTTAACTCTTGTGTTGAATTTTTTCTTTCAGTGTGACTGCCTTATTGCAAATTAATTTAATCTACTTTAATTTAAAAGAAGTTAACATTTCCTTGTAATACAAGAATGTAAAAATTAGAATTTCATAGATTGAGAGAATTAATGGTTTGGGCTTTTTTTCCCTATTAGTGTTCTTGACTGGGTGTCCCACTGTAATTTCAATTAAGTCCTTTATAGACAAATCTTTGATAAAGGTTGGATGGGATGGGAGTCTATTTCACATCCTTTGCCAGCTTCAACACATGAAGAACTACATAACATCCATATTGGGTTCCTTCTTGAGTTGGTGTACTCACAAAAATATACATATAAAACTTCAGTTTAGGATTTTTTTTTTAATACTTAAATGAGGAAAGTATTTCTTTATATACATTTTATTAAATGTGTACAAAAAGTACTTTTTTTATACTTAGTGCAACTATCTTCATGTGCCCTGACTTGATTATAGTTTTTATCTGGTTGTACTTAAGTAATAAGACATAGGACAAAATACAGCCCTACTGATATGATTAGCTATAGTTCTGTGCAATAGAATTAATGAAGTGGCTAAATGCACTGTGACATCCTAGGACAGTGGAGTTTTTTGTTTTGTAGCATTGTCTTTCCTCAATGGCAATTTAAATTAATATCTTTTGATCTATTTACATGCATCTCTTTACATACCACCAGGTGCCAATGTGCAGAAAGGAAAGCATTTGCAAACTCCACTCCATGCTGCTGCCCAGCACTCTAGTACAGAAATCGTAAACTTACTCCTTGAATTTGGGGCAGACATAAATGCCAAAAATTCAGATTTTGAGAGGCCTGTTGATTTAGCTCCTCCAAGCAGTTTAGTGGAGAGATTGTTGCTCTTCCATGAAGGTAAGTTTTACATGTGTCTTTTCGCAACTGTAAGTTGCATTATTAAAAAACCCCCAAACCCACCCCAAAAAAAGTCCAACCCAACAACCCACATTATAGAAGCTACATTGTGCTTTATGAAATTAATACATTAGTATTCAGGTAATTTCTTTTTTAACTATAAAAATACTCAGCATTATTTAGTCTCAGGCCAGAGGCCACTGACCAAGCAGCATTAGAACTTACAGAAGCTGAAAAAGTATCATCTTATGTTTATTGGGTGTTTACACAAGTAGACATTAAAACTGCATTTTTATTGGCTGTTACAGACGTGGCTAAAAAGAAACAGAGCATTTAAATTTCAGATTAAAAATATATTTCATTTGGGTCAGCTGTCATAGTATTTTTAAGTGCATAAAAGGGCTTTGATTCTGGGCAGAAAATATAAAAAGTTTAATTTTCTAAATTTTCTTTGTGAAATTCTAAGGAAGTGAGAAACAGGAGTTCACACTTAAGAGTCCCACAAAACTCATAAAAGATCTGTTTTCTTGGAGGGAGAGAATCTCCCTAAGGAAATTGAGTTTGTTCAGACTGACCTATGTATAATGTAACAGTAAGCCACAAGTAAAAGAAACTATTTCAACAACTGTGGGGATCTCTTTAGAGGGGAACTGATGAGTAACACTGATTCATGTTTTCCTCGAGGAAATGACTATGTAGTCTGAATACTATTAACAAAACTGCTCTAAAAACTGTAGGCTTTCACAAATTTACCAAGACCAGCAATATTTTGGAAAGTCACAGCAAAGATGTAAAAAAAAAAAAAAATTACTTGGCATGAAACAGATAAAGGTTTATTGTCTGGAGAAAAGAGTAATGTTCATTTCGAGAGAGTGGGAGGAAGAGGTATGAAGGCATTATGATGAGCTAGTAAGATCTAAACATGATCCAGGATCTCAAGGTCTTTTGCCTGCTTATTATTGTTGCAGCGATGCATTGGTAATGCAGCTTCTAATGCTGTAGCATGTATGTTACCTGTTCTGTGAATAAGAAGAAAACCCACCCACCCTGCAGTTTTAAAGTTATTGACATCCGATATTTTCTGGGAGCATATTTTTAATTTAAAAATACTGACCTTACCTCGCTTTTTTTCATATTTCACTAGCTATTCATAAGGTTTCAGCTGTCTCAGTCTTTATCTCTGAGGGCAGAAAGGCAGTGAAGGAAAAGGAATGAAGAAAAAGGCCAAATTTGCAAAATGTTAAGGGTTTTTTTTTTTTAGAATTTCTATTATTCTGCAAGAATGTTGTAAATTGAAGTCCTGGCTTTTACAGTTGTGCAGTTAAACTCTTTTCTTTATTGTTTGCAGCCACACCATCTTCCCTTTGTCAGCTCTGCCGACTATGTATCCGAAATTACATAGGAAGAGCTAGACTGCATCTTATTCCACAACTCCAGTTGCCAACAATACTGAAGAATTTCTTACAGTACAGATAACATAGTAATTAACTGTTAGAAATTTCAATAGCAAGTACTTTTTTTTCTGTTTATTGTACATTTTATCTAAAGAACTGCTGGGCGGAAAAAGAGCCTTTTGCATATTGCTTTAAAAAATTGTATCTTTGACATCTAGTGTTGGTAATGCAATAGTAATTGGGAGCCATTCAGCATCTAGTACCAAGGTGCTACTAAAACTGAATTGAATAAGTGTGCTGATACTCTGGGACATGATTGTATAGCTTTACCTTAATACTTACTCAATAGCTTTAATGCTGTTCATTTTGTGTTTTTATTTTTAAAATTCATTTGACACACTTGAGCCACAAAGTGTTTCTACCTTATGATTTGTTAAGTTTGTCCATCTGGAGTACAGTCAACCCTCTCCGAAGTTCCTGTATTGTGGGTTCCCCTCTTCGTGGTCTGATTTTTCCACGACTGGGGAGGTCCGTTTCGCAGGCCATTTGCGACTGCACACGCAACCTGACACTCATGAATATTCAAAATAGGCAGTCATGAATGTGTAAATTTATCCCCACCCCCAAGCCACCCCACGGACTGCCTGCTCACTGCTCTGTGAGCCTGTGCTGCGCTGGACTCACAGCTCAGAGAGCCCGGGCACGGCTGTGCCTGCCTGCACTGGCCCAGACTCGCTGCTCTGAGTGCCTGAGCATGGCTGCGCCTGATGCGCCGGCCTGGACTCACTGCTCTGAGTGCCCAGGTGTGGCTGCATCTGCCTGCACCAGCCTGAACTCACTGCTCTGAGCACCCCAGCGTGGCTGCTCCTGGCTGCACTGCACTGGCTGCACTACGTGAGAGACAGTGGGGCTGGCAGGAGAGTACCCCTCTCCCATTAAGAGGTGGTTCTGCCCCGCCGCCTTCGCTCAGAGCAGCAGCAGCTGCACACAGCCTGCCCCGCCCCAGACCCCANCAAGCACAGGGCTGGCTTCATACTGGAAAGTTAGGCTTGAATTCCCTGCTGGCTGTTGAGCTAGGCATTAGGCTCATAGGCGGGACCCTCAGAGCTCCTGCTTGGCCACCGACTGTGCTAGCACCATTGCTATGGTGACGGGCTGGCCAGGCGCAGCCATCCACTCGCCCTCGTCCAANGCAGGAGAGTACCCCTCTCCCATTAAGAAGTGGTTCTGCCCCGCCGCCTTCGCCCAGAGCAGCAGCAGCTGCACACAGTCTGCCCCGCCACAGACCCCGCCGCCGGGACAAGAACTTATTCCTACAGCCCACCCCCAGTGAATTTAAACAAAAATGTAAACAAAAATCAGTATCTGGAGAAGCACTGGGTCAGGGATGCTGCTGGAGCAGAAAAATAGTTGAGTAGGACCTGTGACAGGCCTTACAATCCTAGATTTGAGCCAACACTCATAGTCTTGCCCTGCTGTGAGCCAAATCAGCTACCCAAATTCCAGTGCTGCATGATCTTCTACACGTTGTTTGTACTGGCCACTAACAGCACCACCCATCCCAGAGGCTAGGGTGATGACGGGGTGAGGGATGGATACCTGAAGTGTTTCTTTTTACAGTGAGGCCTCTCCCTCCCACTGGCTGCAGGATGGGGCCTTGCCTCTGCCAGTCCTGGCAGCTGGACAGCTGGGCTGGTGTCCTGGGGGCAGCCCTGGTATTGCATTGTTTTCTCTGGCCATGGGTGGATGCCGGGGATGCCCAGGTAACTCGCAGCTCATCCTCTCCCCACCTGCAAGCGAACGAGGTGAGGTGACCATTTGCAAGCACAGGGCTGGCTTCATACTGGAAAGTTAGGCTTGAATTCCCTGCTGGCTGTTGAGCTAGGCATTAGGCTCATAGGCGGGACCCTCAGAGCTCCTGCTTGGCCACCGACTGTGCTAGCACCATTGCTATGGTGACGGGCTGGCCAGGCGCAGCCATCCACTCGCCCTCGTCCAACCAAGCAGGGGGGCCTGGCCAGCAGGGGGTCCGAGCGCGGTGCAAGTTGTGTTTAACCATGTGCTCATGGGGTCCCAGAGGCATGCGGTCTCAGGGTTGTACAGCCTGCCCCAGTGTGTCCACCAGGTCCAGCAGTGGGGCATTGCGCTAAAAAACCCCACTTCAAATTCTTGCTTGCAAAAAACCAACCAACCAAAGCTCCTGCTAGAAGTAGTAATGCTTTATGGAAAAGCCAAGGTGACAAAACGGGCGATTAAGCTGCAACACGTGTGTCTTTTAGAGACGCTGATTGGCCAAGGGGTGTGAAAAACTTGTACATAATAGATGGAGGAGCACTACCTCTTGGCCAGTGCTGCCCATCCTACAGGGTGGGGTTCTCCTCAGTCATTCCCGTATAAAGATGTAGCCGGGACTGATTGTAAAAGAATAAACAAAAAAAAGGAAATCCCTGCCGTGTCCTCTCCCACTCTTTTGCCATCACCCCGCCCGTGCGCAGAAAGGCGCTGGCACATGCCCACCCTGCTGTCCCCAGTTTGTATCCCATGTTACCAGGGAGGCTAGCTGCAAGCCGGCTGTAAAAGCCAGATGCGTTCCATCTTAATCTCCTATTTTGTCACCTGGGCTTTTCTACAAAGCTTTTGTTTTTACTGTACACATTAGTAGAGGTTTTGTTTGTCTGTTTGCTTGGTTTTTTTGAAAGCAGGACTTTGAAGTTTACATAGTTTTTAACCTCAATTTCTGGAAAAAGTTTGTTCACTTTAGGCTTGACTCTACCTATGTAAGTTCAGTGCTGGAGTCAAGCATGGGTGTAAATGCCCCAAGTCTGGCCCCTGCAGGCTGTGTCCTGGAGCCTGGAAAATTCTGGAGAATGCAGCGTGCTCTCAGCACCTCTCCCTAGCACCAGGACACTGATCTGCCAGTGCGCCATCGGCAGCATTACCATGGTGACAAGGCAGCCACTGGAGCCACTGCACTCACATGTTTAAATGCCGGCAGAGCTATGCACGGCCAGCCCCAGCTGCCTCTGTGCCATGCCAGGTGTTGTCCC
>WEKX01010045.1:0-28894 GCA_013390025.1 Pitta sordida | reverse complement strand
GGGGTGAGGGATGGATACCTGAAGTGTTTATTTTTACAGTGAGGCCTCCCCCTCCTACTGGCTGCAGGACAGGGCTTGCCTCTGCCAGTCCTGGCAGCTGGACAGCTGGGCTGGTGTCCTGGGGGCAGCCCTGGTATTGCATTGTTTTCTCTGGCCATGGGTGGATGCCGGGGATGCCCAGGTAACTCGCAGCTCATCCTCTCCCCACCTGCAAGCGAACGAGGTGAGGTGACCATTTGCAAGCACAGGGCTGGCTTCATACTGGAAAGTTAGGCTTGAATTCCCTGCTGGCTGTTGAGCTAGGCATTAGGCTCATAGGCGGGACCCTCAGAGCTCCTGCTTGGCCACCGACTGTGCTAGCACCATTGCTATGGTGACGGGCTGGCCAGGCGCAGCCATCCACTCGCCCTCGTCCAACCAAGCAGGGGGGCCTGGCCAGCAGGGGGTCCGAGCGCGGTGCAAGTTGTGTTTAACCGTGTGCTCATGGGGTCCCAGAGGCATGCGGTCTCAGGGTTGTACAGCCTGCCCCAGTGTGTCCACCAGGTCCAGCAGTGGGGCATTGCGCTAAAAAACCCCACTTCAAATTCTTGCTTGCAAAAAACCAACCAACCAAAGCTCCTGCTAGAAGTAGTAATGCTTTATGGAAAAGCCAAGGTGACAAAACGGGCGATTAAGCTGCAACACGTGTGTCTTTTAGAGACGCTGATTGGCCAAGGGGTGTGAAAAACTTGTACATAATAGATGGAGGAGCACTACCTCTTGGCCAGCGCTGCCCATCCTACAGGGTGGGGTTCTCCTCAGTCATTCCCGTATAAAGATGTAGCCGGGACTGATTGTAAAAGAATAAACAAAAAAAAGGAAATCCCTGCCGTGTCCTCTCCCACTCTTTTGCCATCACCGCGCCCGTGCGCAGAAAGGCGCTGGCACATGCCCACCCTGCTGTCCCCGGTTTGTATCCCATGTTACCAGGGAGGCTAGCTGCAAGCCGGCTGTAAAAGCCAGATACGTTCCATCTTAATCTCCTATTTTGTCACCTGGGCTTTTCTACAAAGCTTTTGTTTTTACTGTACACATTAGTAGAGGTTTTGTTTGTCTGTTTGCTTGGTTTTTTTGAAAGCAGGACTTTGAAGTTTACATAGTTTTTAACCTCAATTTCTGGAAAAAGTTTGTTCACTTTAGGCTTGACTCTACCTATGTAAGTTCAGTGCTGGAGTCAAGCATGGGTGTAAATGCCCCAAGTCTGGCCCCTGCAGGCTGTGTCCTGGAGCCTGGAAAATTCTGGAGAATGCAGCGTGCTCTCAGCACCTCTCCCTAGCACCAGGACACTGATCTGCCAGTGCGCCATCGGCAGCATTACCATGGTGACAAGGCAGCCACTGGAGCCACTGCACTCACATGTTTAGATGCCGGCAGAGCTATGCACGGCCAGCCCCAGCTGCCTCTGTGCCATGCCAGGTGTTGTCCCACGGGAGGGAACACACTGAGAAGTGCTCAAAAGTACATACAGCTCTGCAGTGGCTCTTCTGCCTGCTGCAGCTGCCACAGTGGTGGCAGCCAAAGCTCAGGACTTGCCGCGGCAGCGCTGTGGGCTCAGGGACCCCTTTGTCACGGTTCCTGTGGACTCCTCAGGTGGGGACAAGGCAGAGGAGACACCCTTTGCTCCCCTGACTGCTCACATCATGCAAGAAGCTTCCAGGAATGCCCCACAGCCACTCTGGAGCTGAAGGGGCAGGGTGACCGGGGGAAATTTGCATATTAATGAGCTGCCTATCAACACGGACGGAGGGCTTCGGAGTGGGGGACAAGAACGGTGGTACCACAATATTCAAGGGCCGACTGTATTTTATGTGGTTTTAAATTTCTATTGTTCATGTATCTAAAAATATTTAGTGATAATTGCACTATATACATTGATAAAATTAAACTGATGAGATGTCAAGTTTTTGTCCGTTTATGTATATAGACAATTAATTATTCACAGTGAGAAACTTCTGCTGTTCTTCCTCACTATTTGTGCTGTGAATTGGAGTTAAGCCACTGAAAACATATTCTCAATTTTTATATAATCTCTGTTTATTGGTACAATTAGTAACTTTAAAAATTCCAAAGGAATATTTCTCAAAAGCCTTACTGCTGAGATGCTTTTGATCTCATCTTGTAAACAAAATTATATGGACCCTTTCCTTATCTTTTCATAACAATGCTGTATCACAACTCATGAGTGTATGAAATAATTATTTGCCTCAGAGAAAGACATATTTTAACATACAGTAAAGCTGTGAGGTTTCTGAAGGCATATTGTGGAGATGTGGATACTGAATCTTCAAGCTCATGCTCAGGAGGCAGATGCAAGGTTCCAGAAGCACACCATTTCTCTCTATCAGGATGGGTATTGCTCTTGAAAGGATATTATCTCTCTTGCTGTTTGGTATAGAAACAATTATCTAGCTCAAAAAGCCATGTTCCAAAATCCCAGAATACTCTAGCAGGCATTTCTGTGAACAGGTTGAAATTTTAACATTCAACTCTAGCCAGAAAAGGAATGCTGACACACACAAGACATTAAAAGTGATTTCTGCCTCACTTATGCTCTTGCATTTTGATGATTGCCAGTCTTGTCAAAATTCGTGATCTGACTACACTGAAATGCAGCACTCCTCAGTCTTCTCATTTAGTATTTCTTTGCAAACAGATTTTAGTGACTGATACTTAATTCCCACAAACCAAACTATAAGACACCTGAAAATTTGCCAATTGCCCTTGGTGATTGACCCTCTTCCATTCCTATTCAGTGACTCCTTTCAGTATTTATGTTCCTACTGGGAAGACACTAAGTCAGGAACAAACAATAGATGAAACGGTCACAAAGAGGAATGGGTTAATGGCTTAATCAGTTGATAAATTATACCCACTTAATAAACAACGGAACTGTTTGGCACTTGCCCTTGTTGATCTAAATTTGTTTCTGTTCCCTGCAAAAACTGGTTAATGGACTCTTCTGAAGTCCCTGTAAAGTGAGATGCAAGAGGAGCTACTTAGGAGTCCATAACATACAGAGCAGGCTGGAGCAGGCTGAATGGTTTTGGTTTCCATCTAGAAGCTAGCAATTTGTGTTTTTATGTGCAATACCATTACTATGTATTACTTTGACAACCAAGCCAATGTCGAAGCATCAAGCCAACCATGACAGTGTTGAACTTCTCTGTGTATAACTATGATCATTTAGGTCCTCACCTTCCAATATGTATAGTGCTTTTCAAGTTTGACTCAGGTAACATGTCGAAAAAAGCCCTCGTTCTATACAGCAAGATCAATTTCGTGCAAGCATAGCTATTCTGCAAAGCACCTGTTTGAAACACAACTAGATAATGTTAGAAGTTTTGCTGAGAGTCACATCATAGTCAAAGCCATCTCATTGTAAATAGGTTCATAAATTTCTCATTCTCATTGTAAATAGTGTTCATGCTCTTGTGGCATTTGCAGTATCTATTTCCACCATTCCCACTGATCCTTGCCCCCATCCAAAGAGCAAACAAGACCATCTTTGTATTTACAGGGTTTTAGTACTACTTCTTCTATAACTGTACAGACTGGTAGACTAGTCAGAAAAACCCTAGCTTATGGTAATACAGTAATCCCTCAAATATCGTGGGGGGCTGGTTCCAGAAAGATGCCGCAATAAGTAGCAGTAAATACATTAAATAGGGTAAAGCCAATAAATACAGGGGAAAAACCCTGTGATGTGTTGAAGTCATGAATGGTGAACCATGAAGTAGCAAGGGATTACTGTATTGACTTTATGTTGAGAACTGCATCTTGCCCAAGATCAAACTTTTTCTACCAAATAATTATGTGAAAATGTGAGTCATTTTGGCAAGCTGAGCCAAGTGGGGTGGGGCATTGCTTCTGTTACTATGTAACAGGGACAAACAAAAACAGGGCATGGATGGTGTTGTCCTAGCAGGACTATGCACTAGAACAGGTCTCAGATTGGAGCATGCTAATGCCACATACCAAAAATATACAGCAATGAAATACCTGATATTAGTATTTGTAAAATCTCTTCCAAAAATGATCCTTTGTTTGGCCAGAAATAAAAGGTTTGTCACCATTCTCATGCTGTGAGGGCCATATTCTTAGTATGAAATAAATGTTCAGTAAAGTATTAAAATACTGTATTACGAATCAGTATCTGAAGCACACATTTCCCCAGGTCACACTTAAAGACTACTACAGCATACCCAAGTTTACAAGGAGCCTTTTTGCATGCTGGAATAGCTCTTATATGAATTTTTATACCACTTAAAAAGTATAAGACATTTTCAAAAAAAAGGGCACAGCAGCCCCATACAGGGCATAACAACATGTAATTAAAAGCCACAAGATGTAACTTGTGTAATTTTTCACTAAATAAGAAAGTGTCATGTCATATCACAGAATATTCTGAGTTGGAAGGGACCCACAAGGATCATCGAGTCCAACTCTTAAACAGCACCACTGCCTCCCCGGCAGGAATCGAATCCCCAGTCTCCTGCATGAGAGGTGGGGACATTCACCACTGTACGAAAGTGGATTTGCTGACCTATATACAAATGCATACTTCAGCACTGATGGTCTGATTCTGCTCCCTGCTCTGTGGCTTTTAATTTTTATCTAGAGCAAAGATGATCCTGGATTTCACTTCCTTCCTACATATATGTGTAAGCTTCAAGCTTTTCTGAAAACCTAATAGCTATTCTGAAAAAGGTATCTAGATTCTTTATTTTCTGTGCAAAGAATGAAGGGAGCTTCTTGCATAAGAGTAATTGTCGTGATTCTGGATTTAAATTACTTTACCCAGTGAAGATGTCCAACAACATGGATTTAAAGTGTCACTCGTCTCAGACTGAAGCTGCCAGTGAAGCTGTCTGTGAAGCTTATAAACGTGTTAATAATACTGGACAGATTCTTTCAACAGAACAATGGATTGGTAGGGATAAAGTGATGTTAAACTTAACTGAGAGTTAACAGTAATTGGAAAGCACTAGCTGTATTTTTTTTCATTCAAATGGAAATATGACTTTTACAGAAGAGTCAAACAATCACTTGAAGACTAAGGGAGAAATAACTGTATTTGATTTGCTGTGCCAGACAATGAAGTCACATATTATGAAACAATCTGAAATTATTTTTGAAAATTATGAATCCATAGTTTGACAGTTGCAACCACAGTTGTAAGAGTAGATACAATTATAACCTATTCTGTATATTCCCCTCACTCAACACATGGGGTACAAACAACTTTAAGGAAAATGCAACCTCATACTATTCACAATGACTATTATCTGATGGATCTCAAATATATAAATGCCCTTTGACTTAATTTTTGTATTTTAGCAATGAAAGATTTCTACACCCTCACTCTCCAATTTAAAGAGGGAGTAGATTTCTCCAAGATTCCACGTTAAGGCACAATTTATGTGCAAAATATTGATGCAGTCATACTACATATTGTAAGATTTAAACTGTGAAATTCGTGTTGATAAAAATCCTTATGATACAGCAAAATATTTTAAATATAGCAGAATGGCAGTTGAGTCAATCCTTCAGATCCCAATCACCAGTCATAGGGCTACACGTTCAGTTCTTACCATTGCTCTCCACCTCTGCATTAACAAGTTTTACAATTACAGGTTTTACAATTTATATGCTAAAAGACATCTAGTCTTTAATTTGACAAAAGCAACATATCAGATACTGACTGATAGGAAATTATTTCAAAACCTATAAATTTTAACATCTGAAAACCAGTTCTTCTCCAAACTCCATGGAATTAAACAAAGGAAACTTCCCAAAGAATGCCTGCAAAAAGTAAAACATTCTGTTCCAGCATCCAAGCACATACAAAAATGGGTTTTTTATAGGTTACAAACCAGTCAAATGTTACCTGTCCCTCACCCCCCAGTTTATTCTTGCACTAGAAACCCTGTAATAGTACTCTAGAGCATTGGCAGAATGAAACGTTACCTTTATAAAGAGAGAGGAAAAAGCAACCTTAGATTTTTTTTTTTTTTTTTATTTCTAATCTCCATCTCACCTTTCCAGGATGGTGGCATTGTTATTTCTAGTCAAATGAGGGCATGGCTTACCTCTATATTGAGGATCGTTTGAAAAGGTCTGATAAATAGAGACCTGGTATTATTTCCAATTTTACAACAAATACTATAGAAATAAGTCTCCCAATTTTTAATTTCAACTTCTTGACATTTCGTGTAACTATCAGGATATTAAATAAATTTTAAAATTTATCTTAAAGCAGCAGCAAAAAATGTAACAACAGATGAAGTAGACTTCTGCTTCTATACTACTAATTAAGCTAATAAAGAATATTGTGACCAAGTCATTATTTCTACAGGTGAGTAATTCTGATAATAAGAATTATTATTAATAAGTGTAATATTTTGCTTATACTTAAATTTCATACTATACACAGCTTTAAAATTTAAATATTCTTAGTATTCTATTGCCATAAATGTTTTTCATTTGAGCAGATTTTGTAAATAAAAATATATATGCACAGGTGTTTACTTCTGGTCTGTTACACAATATGAATGTTTATAACTAATACAAAACGTAACAAGAAAACAAGTATCTTAGTTTTACATAGCATTGCTAAATAATTTCAAATAATTTGCTGTTTGTTCCTTACAAACCCTTTGTTTTTCTAAAAAAAATGTTCTATAAATATATTTTAGCCTCCAATGAAAATATACGGGGGGCAGTTGTTAAAGATGATCCTATTAGAAATTAGAATTTTGTAATCTAGATATCCAAACCTATCTAAATAAAACATAAGTAAATTGCTATTTGTACTGCCATTAAAATACAATAACAAATGGATGAAAAAAATAATCTACTCTTCAAATTTTACTTTCGATATAGACCCCTGTGTGTAAAAATTGGTTAAAATTGGAAGGGGGGACACAATGTCTGAAACAGCCACAGTATTCCAGTCATCCTAAAAACCAGTTGCAGTAGCTACCAATAAAATAATTCTCTTATTCTCTATTTGGAAGTGTGTTTACGGATTTCACAGTTAGCTATCATTATTTTGATAATGTGCAGATAGCTGCTTATTTCCTTTACAATGCATCTATTCACAGAGTTGACTAAAATATGTCTGTATTGTCTGACAACACTATTATTATTAAAAAAAAGACATGGCTGTATTTGAAGTTAGGACTTTTTCTTTGGATTATCAAATAATTTTTTTCTTTGGATTCTCAACAAACATTTATACAGAAATCCTTTTCTTCTTCTCATTTTACAATTTTCAGAGTTCAAGTACTTGACCTTCAGAAGGGATCAACTACCACCTTTCTGTCCTTTGACAATCAAGGTTAAATCAGTATTAACCCCCAGAGAGTTATTTTAAGCACTATAAAGTACAGAGGAAACACCTCATCAAAATGGGTTAAGTCGTATTCCTGTTCCTAGTGGTGAAAAAGGATTCACTTTGGCCCACATCAAAGCATCATTCAGTGAAATAGCAGATTTTCCATCTTCAAGGAAGAACACCGGGCCCTGTACAGCAAAAATGTTTATAGAGAGGGAAAGAAAAAGAAAGTAGATAGTATTGTGTAAACTGCCTCAACAGAAAGCACATTTTATCTGAGAAGAACATGAAAAGCTTATATGCAACTATCATATATGTTCATGTAAAAATTGTACCCCACTGACTTACAACTTTGATAACAGTTATACATTATAAATTGAGTGAACTTGCTATATTCCCAAACCTGGCTACCCAACATTTCATAATATTTAAATTTTTTGTTTGATTTTGAATAATAAATTTTATTATTACTTTACATATGCTTGTCAATTATTCCAGAGAGAAATTTAGTCTGAATTAGAAACTGAGGAAACAAGCTCTTTTCCTTCAGAATACTGTCCATATTTCATTGTGACTGTCATTATCTGGGCTGATCTGTACTTCTTCCTGTCTACAAAAAATTCCAATATAATGCCTCCATGAATTACCTCTTAAGCACACAGTGTGCAGAATAACTTCAAATGCTCATCATGAAAAGGAGAAAATACTCATCTAATGGAAGAAGAGCTATACGCCAATTTATTCATTTGACAAAATCTGGTCTCAAAGCTGCAATTCAGTTTAAGTGCTTTCTTAAAGAGTTCTGTCTTCTAATATCTGGCTTTCATTAGTCATGAACTGCAAGTTTTATAGTGTGTATTTCCATAGTGATAAATACCAACATCAGAAAAATGTTAGCATGTGGCTTAAGATAAATAATTTCCTGGCTTTTATTCAGGCTGTGTAATGTAGTAGGCAGTAAGCTACAGACACTTCAGACAGAAAATCAGGCAAAGGAAATATGTTTTTCATATGGAAATTAAAAAGTTTTGGATTTAGGAAATGACAATTATTTGCCTGGCCAGTTCTTTACACAGCCTTTCGTATACAGCAGATGCCAGTGTCTGTCATTAACTCTGATACTGTGATAACAGGGTAAACATTTTTCCTCCCAAATGATGGAACAGACCTTAGATTTATAGCAACCTCAAAACTAGTCAATGGTGTAACCAAAAAAGAACACCTCAGCTCTGTGAATCCCTACCTGTATCTTTAGCCCTGTCAAACAAGAGATATGAACATCTGAATGACTAGGAAGATTTGATCCAGTCACACAGTCTGGCCCAATCATTCCTTTCAAAGGCTCCTCTTGAATTCGTGATACGAGTACTGAATACACCGTTCTCTGCGATTCAGATGGTGGGGTGTATGGCAATTCATCGGTAGGCCTATGAACATCAAAGATATTTGTTTTCAACTGTACTTCTTAATTTATGCTAAAAATTAAGAGCCACAAAGCACTAACTTTTTCATTCAGAATTTACAAAGAAAATAAATTGACAACTAAACAGTTAAAAACTACTAGTCTCACTCATGGTAATTTTATATTTTTCCACTTACTTGTTGAATTGTGTGCAAGCTCTCCATGCATCTAATTCTTCAGAAAGCTGTTCAATTTTCAAAGGTACCGATACTTCCCGTCTTTTTAAAAGCTGACTGAAAAGAAATACAGGTAATTCAAAGAAATTCTAAGAAATGCAGGTAAGTCTAAATTAATTCTGACAATGAGTATTTTCTTACAAGAAAAACAAAATAGACAGTAGCAATATAAAACTATTTCTGATTGGATATAGAAATAAGTTTATGGAAATAAACTTATCTTCACAATAATCACTATATTAAATCTTAGAAATACTAGTACTAGATATAAAAGTATACATTTTCATTTAAATGTGATTTTAATTGTCCTTATTTACACTTTATTTAATGAGCTATGTTTTTTTAATTTGAGGCCATTCAATATTTTAAGGCTACAGCTGGGTCTTCTAAACCATGTGGCTGCAGTCTTATTTGGGTCCGCGAAGCCTGCTTTCCTCATTGGTTGGCAGTTCATTAATATGCAAATTTGCCGAGCACCCTGACACAGCTTCCCCGGTGCTCCAGCACTGTTTTGGCACTGCCTTGCTGTGTATTGGTGTTTGTGTCAGTGCTTCCCGGTGCCTGCAGCCACCCCACACCGGGAAAAAACTCTTTTCTGCTTGGCCTGGGACACTGATGTGGGGAGTTGTCCGTGACGCTGTCCTGGCAACCCCGAGGGCAGGGAGGGGGAGCCGGCGTGGCCCCGAGGGGAGGGGGGGATGTGGCTCGGAGCAGAGCAGGGCCAGTGCGGCTCGCCATGGGCAAAGCAGTGGTCCTGTGGTCCATGCAGCACGGCGTGGGGGGTGATTTGTATATTCATGACCACGTAATTGAATATTCATGCATGCCAGGTCACCCATGCGCAGTTGCGAAAAGGGGCCTCCTTCATCTCTGAAAAATCATGCCACTAACATGTGAAGCCACAATATGGGGGGCGTGAAGTGGAAGAGTATATGTGTATATGTGTTCTTATTTCTTAATAATATCCACTGTACTAAAATTAAGGACCTATTTTAGCTACATATATAGTAGATATAGTAAAAATAGAGTTAGAGAAATATGGTTCAACACATGCTCTGGGACAACCTTGTTTTCCTTGTGGAAAACAGTTCCAAAGATGTTGCAGTGGATGCATTTTTTATTTATCAAAATATAATACTTACATGGGACAAGTCCTGCCTAACCTGTTTCAGCCATCTTTCATTTGTGTTGGGATGCCTTAAAAATGTCCAGCTTAAGCACCTAGGTGTCCAATTTACGATGGGCTGGAGTATAAAAATCGATGAATCCTGAAGATATTTGGCAATCCAAGAACAAAACATAGAGCTGTGTTGTCTGGGGGTTCCTAATATCCCAGGAAAATTGAAAGCTTGACAGCCAAAAGTATCACAAACTGAATCTCAAAGATTGCTTATTATTAGTCTACTAATATCCATATCGGAATAGCCCTTCTGTAAAAGTTTGTATTTCATCTTGTTATTTCTAGAGGTTCAGAAAAGGAAAAAACCAACAAACCACCAACAAACAAATGCTCCTTTTCCCAATCCTCTCACCAAGTTTCAGACATGAGAATGGCTAAGAGGAAAGATATGTTGTTGAATTATCCTTGGTAGGCAATTCTGATAAAATATCAGGAGGTGCGGGAAAGCTCGAAATTCTAGTAAGGTGTGAAAGGAATGAACAAAATAATGATAATATTTATTCCTGATGAAGAGATAAAGGAGTTGAAATCATTAGCAAAGCTACAGTTGTCTGTTAGAGCAGCTAGTGGAACAGTAACAGCTGGAATAATGCCAGCATAGCTTGCACTATGAAATCAGTGATGCCTCAGAACTGACCATGCTACTCAGCAAGTTAGGTGACAAAAACAAGAGGAATTGACAGCCCCAAATTGTGAAGGAGAAATGGAAATTAGTCAGCTGGATATCATTACCAAACCAGAGATCAATACTAAACAGTCATGGTTATACTCGGAGGAAGGAATATTAAATTATGCCGTCCAAGTCTATTTTATTTACCATATGAGATAAAGATGATCGATTTTAATCTTTCTCCTCTAGTCCAAATTGGTTGGTTAAGTGGAGTCAGATGAAGTCAGGTGTACCAAGTGAAAACAAACGGGGCAGGTTGAGTAGTGTCAAGTGAGTTGGGCCAAGCCTGACAGGGCTGGGTCAGGCCAAGTCTAGTTAAGTCAAGTGGGCAGAGCTGGGTCTCATGAAGTGGTTGACGTCAGGTCAGGTCAACTGGTTGAGACTGAGCTGATTCAAGTCAGTCAAGTCCATTTAGGTGGGCCTAGTCCAGTCAGGTATAGTCAAGTGACTGGTTGGGGCTGAGCTATGCCAAGCAGACAGGAATAACAGAAGGACAAACTAGGTTTCTTGGTGAGAATCAAGCTAGTGCTCAGTCATGAACTCCAAATTCATTGTCATTGTTGCTACAGACCAAGTTTTGGCAAAAGATCTACAGGAAGATACAAAATAGAAGCGTTACGGTCAATATACAGTCATGCATGGAGGTGATGCTGAATACTCATCTACCTCTAAAAATTCTTACAGAACTAAGAGTTTGACTGATATCCTGGTTTCACAACTCATTGCGTTACCTCAGAAACATCTATGTGTATAATACATAAAGTACAGGAGATTCTATATGCAAGCAACCCTTACAACTTTGTAACAGAACTAGGAACTCAGATTTTGGTTTTCTTTTCTTTGGAAGGGAGGTTAAGGTAAAGTGGGGGCACTGTATAGTATATGCAATAATAAGGACTGATCTCTCAGTGTTAATGAAAATGTAGTATTACCTTGTGTACTCATACAATGCAGGTACAATGCTATTGTACTGTCTTCTGATAGCAAGTAAAGCACCAATGTAACCACACAAAATCAGCAACTCATTCCGAAATCTATAAATGGACAAATATTAATAATGAAAAACACCAAGCATTTGCAAAAACATTAAACAAACTCATATCACATTATAATTTTAAAATCTAATTTATCCATCTACCTTTCATGGAGAATATATGTTTTCTGATTAAGCTTACTTTCTGTGTCATGGAATTGTTAAAACAGACTCCAGGTGTGGAGTTCAGTTTCACCAAGATTTCTCAACATTTTTCTCTATTTAGTTCTTCACACATACACTTGTGTAGGCGCTTAGGCCTAGCTTCAATCATCTGTCATAAAGATGAACTACAGCTATACAATCTTTTTAGAGTTAATTCTGAGAGTGGCAGCTCAACTTTCCTTAACACTTGGATGTAAAAGCCCACACTGTGTGTGGTGCCGCTGCTCTTTCTCTTCACGAAACTGAAATCAAAGCAGATCAAAGTGAAGCACTTCACATAAGGTCAACATTGATTCACCCCTTGTAAATAATCCACAGAGAAAGAAGCAGTAAAATATCTTTCTTTCTTTCTAAACCTTCAAAATTTAGGAAGATTCTCCAGATTCTCCAGCCATTTCACTACAATAATTTTTTGTATCCTTCTTCTGGTTAGCAAAAAAATGATACTACATATCAGTGTTCACCTACATATATATATGTGTATTTATTTATAAGTTCAAAAAGTTTCCTTTTATAGAAGTTGCACTTTTCTAAGTAAGGAAAATATACTCACTCACTACATTCATGCAACATTAATTGTTCAGTGCGTATGTAACTCAGAAGATCAAGATATGGAAAGACCGAATCTAAAGTCCAATCTGAGCCACAAAGTTGTTCTGTTGAAAATAAAAATAAAAATATCTCAAGATCCCGGTTATATAAATGACTTACTCTTTAAAAAGTTTCTTCACCAGGTACTTACCTTTCACATGCTGAATGCCAATAGGGAGAGCCTTTTCAGGTTCTGCGCTTAATAGATAGTACTTTATAGTTTCAAATATGTCTCCATCTGCCTGAATTGTCTCTGCCAACCTCATACATTCTTCTACATCAGGAATATTGCACTAGAAAAAAACATTTTGCCAGAAAATTACTGAAATGTTCAAACAATTCTCTACGATGCAGAGAAATACTGATGTTTGCATACAACAATAAGAAAAAATTCTCTCTGAAGGAGTCATTGTTAGAAGGATGTACCTGCATATAATGCACATTAAGCAAGTCATCTAGGCCAGAGAACAACACAGGAGAAGGTTCTCTAACTTTAATTCAAGCAGTCCCAGTTTCCATTGCTAATGTTTTTATGAACTGTTTACTACTGCTTACTAAATATGCGGTCTGAGTTGAACTTTTAGGGACTTAGCAGAGCAGACTCTTCTGCTCTTAAAGAAGAAAGGGGGGAATTTAAGGACATTACAGTCATATGATGTAAAACAACTCAGAATAGAAAAGAAAGCTGATCTGCCAAGACATGATTAGGCTGTGTGTCTAGGAGGTTGCATATCATACTAACAGGTAATGCCGAAGACCACAAGCGACTGGACGAGGAGCTTAGTGACATGGTCTAGCTGGGGGGTGTAGGGCTGGATGACCCTGGGCCCCTTCCGGCTCGGAGTGGCCTGCCAGATTGTGAGGCATCTAGGTTGTTATTATGCTCTGGGATGTGTTCTTGGTCGCTGTACGGGTATTAGATGGTGAGTTGGACTAGATGATCCTTGTGGGTCCCTTCCAACTCATAATTTTCTGTGATTCTGTGACTTCAGAAAATAACCCGTGTCATGGAAAGAGTACACAAAGAGGAGAATTAAAGAACTAAATTTCTCGCACGAGACTGAAAATAAAGTCAATGAAGACTAAAGGAGAAAAAAAGGGTACATAACATATATATAACATATATCATTGATGACAAATTCATCCAACGGATTTATTTAGCCTTAAGGTTTTTTAAATTAATAAACAAATCAATAAATAATCTCTTACTAGCATTCAGGTAAATTTTTTAACATTGTACCTTTTCATGCAGGTCATTCATTTCTGCTATGCATCCAGGATAAAAAGCACATAGTTTTACTAACTGCAGTTTATTATCAGGAATCATCATAAGAAGATCAGCTGCTAAATCCCTGCACAAACAAAAGATGACATGTAGTTACTCTTGATGGTTTGTAATAGGAGGAGACCATTTGCTGTTTTATAAGTTTACTGAAAAAAATACTACGTATTTCCAGAGAACTGCAGAAGCAACCTCAGTCTCTAAGACTCTTTTGGTGCAAGAAAAGAGACTTAATCGCTCTGATGATGACATAAAACACCGGCTCTCCCGGAAGACAGATGGGATCTACAGCTCGGAGCCGTACCTCATTGGACAGAGACACTACTGGGGGAGGGACTGGGGGAGCTTTTAAAAGCTACAGCATGAAAGGGAGGTCTCTCTCTTGCCCTTGCTTCACCCACCAGAATATCTGGTGCTCCGCTGCCTCGCTTCTGACGTTCCTCCCAGATGATCTTGGGAGTATCGGCACCCGTCCTTCCCCGACGATAGCCGGCAGACGTCGCTACCATTTTTACCCGTATTTTGTTGTTGTTGGGACTTTCTTTTTTTGGAGGATTGGTATTTTGGTGAGGTTTGGGGTTGAGGGATTCTCTGTCGTGCTGGGAGTGGGTTTTGTCGCGTGTAGAAGGGGCAAGTCTTGGTTTTTATGTTCCCTACTGTTGATATCACTTGCACAGAAATTATTTTCCCATTTTATATTCCCTGTTCCCTTTTTTTTTTTTCTTGTAAATAAATCCTGTTACATCTCTAATGATCTGTCGTCCAAAGAGTGATAAATAACCCTTCACTGGTATTAAGGCAAGACATCCCCACAAGGATCATTGAATCCAACTCCCAAGCTAATGCCCATACAGGGGTCGAACTCATAACCCTGGTGCCCTAAGCACCATGTTTTATCCATCTGAGCCAATCTCAGGATCATGTCATCATAAATTTTTTTTAATTACATAACCTAATTCTCAGACCCATCATCCCATTATCTAGACCAAGTCACTAAGTTCCTCATCCAGTCTTTTATTAAACACCTACAGGGATGGTGACTCCACCACCTCCCTGGGCAGACCATTCCAATGAGAGATCACTCTCTCTGTGAAAAACCTCTTCCTAACATCCAGTCTAAACCTCCCCTGGTGTAGCTTAAGGCCATGTCCTCTTGTTCTGGCGCTGGCAGCCTGGGACAAGAGATTTACACCCACCCAACTGCAACTCCCCTTCAGGCAGTTGTAAACAGCAATCAGGTCACCTCTGAGCCTCCTCTTCTCCAGGCTGAACAACCTCAGCTCCCACAGGGCTCGCTCTCCAGTCCTTTCATCATCCTTGTCACCCTTCTCTGGACCCTCTCAATCAGTTCAACATCCTTCTTAAACTGGGGAGACCAGAAATGGACACATTATCCAAGATGTGGTCTGACCAGTGGTGAGTATAGGGGAAGATTCCCTAGTCTTACTGGCTGCACTGTTCCTGATAGAGGCCAGGACGCCATTAACCCTCTTAGCCACCTGAGCATACTGTTGGCTCATATTAAGTTTTCTATCAACCATTACTCCCAAATCCCTCTCCATTTCACCACTCTCCAGCCACTCGTTCCCTAGCCGATACCGATGCATGGGGTTGTTACGTCCAAAGTGAAGAACTCAGCACTTGGACTTGTTTAAATCTCATACCATTAGAATCTGTCCATCTCTCTAGCCTGTCAAGGTCCCTCTGAAGGGCCCTTCTACCCTCTGGCAGTTCAACATTTGCCCCCAACTTGGTATCATCTGCAAACCTGCCAATGGTGGTCTCAATTCCCCCATCCATGTCATCAATAAAGATGTGGCACCGTTTACCAACAGTCTCTGAGCTCATTCATGCAACCAACTCCTAAACCAACACAGAATTCTCCTATCCAATCCACCCTCAGAGTTTCTTCTGCAGCTTACCATGGGAAACCATGTCGAAGGCTTCCTAACTTTTTAATATTCGTTACCCTATCATTAACACAACAAGCAGCTGGAGGAAACATATCTGATATTAGGGAATTATTCTGAAACTACTCCATCCAAATTTTAATAACTAGTTATTCTGTGACTCTTCCATTCATGCAGACATCATCTCTCACATGACCCACAAGACTGACTTGCCCGTGTGTAATGCCAAACATTCCTACCAGGTTCCCCTGGATTTTCAGAACGGGGTTCTTGGCTTAAAAATGGTCAATTAAGCTATTGTCCAATATTTGTAACTGCTTTCTATCCCACTTTCAAGGACTAATCACAATTAAAAATTAGAATGCTTAACTTAATCTTATTTTCACCCTTAATAAAGCCACATGCTTTTCAAATCTCTCTTTCTACAAAAAAGCAAAATACCTGTATCCAAGTGATGGAAAGCTAAAAGGAAGACATTGAAACAGTAATGAACAAACCTTTGTACTACTTTAGATAGGAAGTATCTAGTAGAATATAATTAAAACAGGACAGCAAATCTAAGAGTCGGGGAAATTGACTCTAACAACAACAAAAAATCTTTCCAATGCCTTTTGACAACCAAAATAAATTAATGCCAAAAGGTCTTTGGAAAATCTGTTATACTACTACTGCGCAATAGCCCCTTTTCCAAGTTAAAGAAGTGCTCTTTCAGAATATACGATGTTGCAAAAGTTCTTAAACTATTTTCAAGATCCATTACTCACCTGTACTAATCTCCATAAGTAATGTAAACAGTTTTTTAAAGTGATTAGAAATTGTTCTGCCAAAAACATGAAATCCAATGTTGATTAAAAAAAATAATCAAAGAAGTCCACTTACAATGGCCTACAAATTGTGTTACCTGGAATGATTTTTAAGAACCAAGCTGAAAACACTCTGAAGCACAACGATAAAAGTGAGATTTTTGAGTTTGCATATGCAGAATTCAGTATCTCAAGTAAAGTATGAGTAGCCTTTTAAATCATAGAAGGTTGCTTTTAAAAATACCACAAATACAAATGGTGTTTTTAAACACAATTTCCCAAGGCTGTATATTTGGGGAAGGACATGAAGTTTTAGTTTTGACTTTTGTTTTGATTTTCTATTTTCAAACACTTCTAAAAACAACGAACAAACACCCAAGAAACATTCCACCAATAACTGATTTCTTTATGAAACTCTCAAGGTACTTTTGGTATTCCTTTTGGTGTCTACAATTAAGTGTGTCTCTACAATGAAATATTTCCAGTTGATGGATATTCGTAAGTATAATAACCAGTAAAAACAAGAAGGGAACCCTTCAAATCAGAACTCCAGCTTCCCCTTACATGATCTCATAAATTCAGTGAACAAAGAGGTATAATGATGTGTCAGTATCTTTATAACAAAATATGAAGAGATACATGAATCTCCAGATTAGAAAAAATATGGTGTAGTGGCTGAAAACCAGAATCCAGGGTATAGCTATAGCAGGTGTTCAGCACAGCATATGAAACCCACTGAGAAATCCAGATGACTACTTGGGCAGTGTGCAGTATACCAGTTTAAAATTTTATCATGTATACAGTCATACCTCGCTTATTTGCACTTTCAGATTCACATATTTGCACATTCGGGGATTGTTTTTCAGCGACAATTATTTGGTTATTCGCGGAGCTTCCCAGTTGACGCATGCGCAATACCTCTGTTTCACTGAGGGGTGACACTGTCACTCCCAGTGGGGCGGGACTGGCACGCCCCTGCAGAGCAGGGGGGTGGCGCCTCTCACAGGGGACTGCTACAGTTCGCTCCCTTATGTGTTGTGGAGTTGCATGGTGGGGAAGGTTTATAACACTTGCGTTATAGTCCCATGGTGCCGCAGCACAGCACAGTCCCATTCCGTGGCAGCAGGCAGCCGGTGCTGCGTGTCTGTGCCTGGCCCATAGCATGGAAGGCTTATAGTGTAATATGTGGTGCCGCGGCACCCTGTCCCATTCAGCAGGGGCAGGTAGCCCGTGCCACATCCGTGCCCAGTCCATGGCAGAGAAGGCTTATAGTGTAACACACAGAGCCGAGGCACACTCTGTCGCATTCCACAGGGGCAGGCGGCTCATGCCGCGTGTCCGTGCTTGGTCTGTAGCAGGACCCTGCAGTGGGAAGCGGCAGTGCTGGGCAAGTGATGTGTGCTGAATGGCACGGCAGGGGGAGGCAGAGTTTTGCTGGGGAGATCCATATGGCCACTGGTGCCAGTCCTGTACCCAGGACCAGCAGATACATTGTAGCTGCCGCAGTTAGAGACAAAAAACCTTCGACACCGACACCAATACCAGCTGCTGCCATGAAGGGCCTCGGGGTGTTGCACAGTGTTGCAAACTTGAGGGCTCCTGAGCTCCAAGAGCGCTGGTCACACAGACCCACGCTGACCCAAGCCCAGGGATGCTAGGGTCCTATCTGGTGGACTGCTGCCTCTTCTAGAGCTGCAGGGTGAGCAGCTGCTGAGCCCCTGGGACCACAGGCCAAGCAGGTGCCAAGCCCCTGTCCCACTCCCCGGGTGAGCTTCCCCATTATAGCAGAGGTGCAAGCGGGAGCAGCCCAGCGGCGGTGGTGGTGAAAGCAGCAGCATGGCTAAAGGGAAGCCCACGGATTCTCTGGGGGTCTCTCCAGTCAGAGAGGGCTCAGAAACTGTTCCCTCTGCACCCCTGTGCTGTGAGAGGTCGTAGGGAAGTGCTGAAAGCGCTCCCCAGTGCTCTGGGGCAGCAGGGGGCAGGGAGATGGCTGCGGCTTATTTTGCAGATTCATGACACACCTAGATTTGCAGATTGGGTGATTCCTGGGACCCCAGGAGACCCGTAATCTGCGAATTTTGAACTATGACAGTACCAATGTAGATTTCAGTATACATGTCATAAGTTTGCAGAAAAGCACTTGTTACAGCCCTGAGATGAGAACAAGCTTTTACAATGGAACCGGAAAAAATATATACTGCTTTGCTTTACTCCACATCCAGTGCTTACTGTCAGATGCTACATAAAAATCACCCTTCACAATGAAGGCAGGGAGATCAAATAAGGAGCTTCAATGCCTTTTAAAGCTGCATTTGCCGGGCAGCACTGCCACAAACCACACCGTCTCCTGTTGCTCTAAGCCCAGATGGGGACTGACCCCTGCCGGGCACATTACAGTTTCCATAGCTACAGGCAAGGAAGGCAATGCAGGCTGTGCCCAGGGACTGCCACCCAGCACACCTGCTGATGACATAGCCCCAGGGAAAGTGGGTCTGGGTGGCCATGGCGGCAGTGGGGCCAGCACTGTGTGCTGGGACGGGGCAGCACTGGAACGAGCCCGCACCACTGCTGCAGCTGCTGTGCCAGNCCAATGTAGATTTCAGTATACATGTCATAAGTTTGCAGAAAAGCACTTGTTACAGCCCTGAGATGAGAACAAGCTTTTACAATGGAACCGGAAAAAATATATACTGCTTTGCTTTACTCCACATCCAGTGCTTACTGTCAGATGCTACATAAAAATCACCCTTCACAATGAAGGCAGGGAGATCAAATAAGGAGCTTCAATGCCTTTTAAAGCTGCATTTGCCGGGCAGCACTGCCACAAACCACACCGTCTCCTGTTGCTCTAAGCCCAGATGGGGACTGACCCCTGCCGGGCACATTACAGTTTCCATAGCTACAGGCAAGGAAGGCAATGCAGGCTGTGCCCAGGGACTGCCACCCAGCACACCTGCTGATGACATAGCCCCAGGGAAAGTGGGTCTGGGTGGCCATGGCGGCAGTGGGGCCAGCACTGTGTGCTGGGACGGGGCAGCACTGGAACGAGCCCGCACCACTGCTGCAGCTGCTGTGCCAGAAGGAGGCTTGTGTTCCCCCATGCCCTGCCCTCGCTGCAGCAAGGGGAAGCAGTGCTCTAATGGCTCCATACAGCCAGCACTACCAGGACCAGAGGATGTTAACAGAAAAGAAATCCAACACCAACGCCACCCCCCACCACAAGGGGCCCTGAGGTGTCATAGTGTTGTAAAGTTAAGGTTTCCCAGGCTTCACAAGCATTGACCAAAGCCCCAGGACACCCCTTCCCTGCCACAGCCCCAGAGCTACCTCTCCATGGAGGCAGTGCAAGCATGCATGGTGGCAGCAGCCCGGCAGCAGATGCAGAAGCGGCATCTTAGCTGAAGAGAAGCCGAGGGATTCTCCGGGGGTCTCCCCAGCCAGAGAGGGCTCAGAAACACTTCCCTTTGCACCCCTGTGCTAGGAGAGCCCATGGGGAGGAGCAGAAAACACTCTCCAGCTCTCCTGATTGGCTGGGGGTGGAGCGATGGATGTGTCTTGTATGCATATTAATGACCCGTGCGTGTTTGCAAATTTGACAAGACCCTTTCCTTGTGAAGGGTGAGGTAATACTGAGAGCAATTCTTATTCAAGCAGCAATTCTTATTCCACATACCCATGGTGATTTGGTCTCTATAAAAGTTACAGAATGACACACTTTGTTTCGTCACACGAAAAAAATCAATAAAAATCTTCCGTGTATTAAGAAATTCTTACCATGTTTTTACTGCCATGCATTTTCTTGCTAGTAATTCTAGGGCATAATGTGTTGCTTGTGCTGCACTTTCTCCTAAGACAGTACCCACACTGATTGCCAACTCCAGTTCATTTCCACGAATCAGGTTTGCCATCGCAAGCTTGCCCAATGAAAAGATTATACCATAAACATTTTTTGGGATTCACCATGTTGAGCATATGACATTAATTTATATAAGACTGCTTTTAATAGAAGGACAAAATATGCGATAATTAAAGTATAAAATAATATAGTTGGGTCTCTTGCATTAATAAATAATTGTGCACCATATGATAATCCGTTTTTAAATAATCAAATATATTTTCTTCAGCAGAATCTTCCTTTATTCAAACAAAGAGATTACTTAAAAAGAATTATAGTAATTCCATCTAATCTTAAGTAACTACACTAGATTTCAGAGGATATATTTCCGCTGTCTTTTGGTGCAAGGAGACTCAAAAAACCCAAGAAACCAGGAAGGATTCACCTGTTCTTCCTACACATTCTGGGCAACCAGAGCTGCTGATAGGCATATCAGAATGTCAAACAGTAAGAGACTACACAACGATTTGAAATATGCCTATTTTAAAATACAAGCATTAACTGACTCCCAATTTCTCTTTGAACAGCTCATTAGATGGAATTATACTTATTTGTGGAAATAGAAAAGGAAAAACATGTTCAGTCAGCAATAACAAAAGTCAGAGAGAATGAGGAAAAGAAATGATTTGTAAAACTACAAACAAAATGAAAAAAATAGTAAAATAATTCCTACATATCAGTTTTATTTTTTTACTGAGAGGTAGACTTTCTTCCTATTTACTTTTCATTTAAACTGTAAATTTTTCAAGGCAGAAATTGCATCTTCTGCAGCACAGTAACTTGCAGGTCTTAATGGGTATTTTGAGTCACCATAAATAGTAAACACTAATACTTAGGTGTATATATGTAAGGTACTTAAGTATACAGACATATATATATACACACATATCTATATACTTATATTTTATAACATAACAAGACACTATAAACAATTCAACAACAACATAGTGCTTTCTTTGCATGAGAGAAACTTTGAATTTAATGGAATCAAGGGAGTTTTACTACTAACTTTAATATTCTAAGGATCTAAATACATAAATATAAACAAATTAATTATCAAGTATAAGCTGAATTTTAGAATGTGGTAAATAAATTTTAAAACATATGTGGAAGTAAATGTTGGTTTTTTCATAGTTAAACAGAAAAAAAAAATTACCTCTATGTTTTCAACAGCCAAATGACAACATGATGCAAGCACTGCACGGCCATCCTGGAAATACCAATCTGCCAGTTCTTTACTGACCTTATGCAGGAGCCTGTAAGGACAAAATGGGAATACTGCAAGGTCACTTTAAGGTTGGAGCTCTTTGGCTCTTAATTTATGTAAAATTCTCCACATTCCATTCTGTACCCTTAAGATTGCTATATTGACTTACAAATAATGGCATAACTAGTTTACAAAATGGAATCTCTTTGAGCTTCATCTGCTACTTATGTTGGTGTCTACTCAGGGGGGGCCAGTTTCCTAAAATCTACATCAGTATGGAAATGTCTCTTCAAACTGACAAACACAAAAAAATCTAAACCTGTAAACTCTGCATAAGTATTTCACTAATTGCTCAAAAATTGCATATGTAAACGAAGTAACTACAGAGTCTCTAAACTCCTTTTGTTACTACACCTATAACTTGATAATATAATTCAGGTTTTTGGGCACTGCTCTACACAACGAGAGGTGCATGCTTTGGTTTTTTTTCATAGGCATGAACAATGAAAATCGCAGAATCATAGAATGGCTTGGGTTAGAAGGGATCTTTTTCCCATGGTACTCTCTCAATCAAGTTCCTAAACAGCCCAAAGTCAGCCCTCCGAAAGTGGAGCATGGAGGTTTGATTTCACAGAATATCACAGAATATTATGAGTTGGAAGGGACCCACAATTGATCTGCAGTAAAATGAGGTTTTAGATATAAACTAGAACAACTTACTCATTATAATCATCTGCATTGTTTACATTGGAATTTGAAGATCCACTTGTTGTGGAAAGTGGTAACATCTGTATATTTCCTTCACACGCTGCCTGGAAGTGAATAAAAATACATAAATTAATTCACAATTTAAACTGAAGTTGAAATACAATTTTTTCACCAACAGAAATATCTTATGGTTTATAAAAATCTTTCTAAAGACCAGTTATAACACAGAAAATATTTAAATATTTAAACCAATGAACTTACTCATAGCCTAGTTTTATTTAGCCATACAATAAATTTTATGGAAGCAATAGACTTCTTTCTTCTCATGCACTTGTGCATGCTTAAAATGTAGTGAAGACCACGACCTTGATTTTTACATCTCAAGGAGCAAGTGGCTGTGAGGAAGGATGTAGTCTATAAACACCTCTTAGCAGGTATACCAGCAAATCTGGAACGGTTTGTCATATAGTTGCAGACAGTGGCATAACCTGAACATTTTTTGTGTCTGGCAATAACTTACTTCTAACATTAAATACAAAGAGATCAGTGTGGGTTAAAGTGAAATCAGTTGACGAGGTGGTGCTTGGTCAAGGGTTGGACTTGATGGTCTCAAAGGTCTTTTCCAACATAACTGATTCCATGATTCTGTGAAACTTTTTCATGTGCTTTAAGGTGTAGCTGGGATAACATCATTAAACCTTAGGGGTGAATTAAAAGGGAAAGTAAGTCCCAGTATTTTGTTGCTTAATATCACCTGATTAAACCATTGAGAAAGATTATTCTATGAATTCTAATATCTCCCTGCAATTTATCTCTTAAAAGAAAAAAATCAGATCTTTCTAAAGCTTTATTTGTTTTAAGATTCCAACATTATAAATTGTTAAATCTTAGCATGTATCAAAGTTCCATTCTGTACATTATTCAGCTACTCAGCTAAAAGTCAGACACACAATTTATCAGTAGAAATGCAAGACAGATCAAATCCTAAATGTCTTTATTTTAAGGGCAATACCAACTGTTGACAAACAGGTTCTATTTCAATTGAAATTGAAGACATCTGTTTTCATTGTGGTCATTTGATTACAGTTTAGAAGAATCAGGCTTTAAATGGGTAAACATGAGGTACCTTCTTATGATTTCTGCATAAAAACTGGTCAATTCAATATGAAAATAAAGTCTAAGGTATATTTATTCAGCTATTTTGCAAAAGTGAACAGAACTAGTCTTTTAAATATGCTTGACGTATTCAGAATTATAAGCTAATAGCTAAATATGTCTTCTACACTGATACATGTAGTAATACCTGTGCAACAAGAAGAGCCTCTTTAAGCTGACCTCTTGAAGTAAAGAAAGAAACTAGTTTCTTCACATCTCCAACAGCTATACAGTATGGGATGACATCATCATTTTCTTCCTCAATTAACTGATCAGCTCTCCTAATTAAATGAATGAATAAATAAACAAGAAACAGCTACAGATATGATCAATTATCAAATTTATTTCTATGGTGTAAGTTTTAGATGAAGCCAAAATTCACTGAAACCCATCAGCATTTCCAGACTGTGGACACTAAAGAGTGCACTAAAGAGTTAAAAGTTAAAACTGCAATTTATGTTCAAACCCTTTGATTCTTGTACATAAAGCTGTTGAAATCCTCCACAGTTCTATTGTAAAGCTTACTGAACAAAATTAACATAACTAGAAGGCTGTAACAAAAGACAAGTATAACCGATACTAACATCTATCCTTCCTACTTGTCTGTATCCTTTTATGGACTGAAGCTACAATTTGCCATCATATTTTTATTAACTTACCTTTGCATTAACTTCTTCCAATATTTCATTGATACACCAGGTGCAACTGAGAGAGCTTTGTCCCACTAGAAGAAAGCAGCAATATATTTAACCTGATCATTTTATTTTGAATAACAGCTGTATTTTAAACTAGTTTAATTTTTCTTCTGTTAACAATAAATTTGACAAAAGATCAAATAAAGAATGAGTTACGGTTTAGACTGCACATGTTACAAATAAGCTAACTGGAACAAGATTACTCTTTTCATGACTTGTGACCCATTTATTGCCTCCCCGTTTTTGCTAGGATAGCTGGTTTTCAGAAACCTTCATATTTTTTATTCTTCAATAAATTTCTGATGTTTTACCTCTCCAAGTTCTACCATTAGTTCACAATATCGCTGAATTTGTCCTAATCTTAAATGTATTTCTGCAGCTTCTTTGAGCCTTTCCTCTTTGCTTGGCGCACCAATACCACCTCCAAACTTAGACATCTTTACTGTTGTCAGTTCTTGTGCCTTGGACTGAGGGCAGGAAAAAAAAAGATACAAAAGTTTTCTGTGATGAAAACAAGTTTTCTTCAGAATGCACTACTTTCTAAAGTATTACACTGCAATATAAGGGTTATCATTTCAGAAAAATTCCTTTTGAGAAAAGGCTAATTGGAACAGATTTCAATGAGATTACAGTGAACTATGTTTATGTTGTTAAAGTAATTGTATTAGTGTTTTGTTGTACACATACATTTTCCTTGATTGTCTTCCTTTAATATCTTTATATGATTTTTTTATTCTCAACCATTTTCTCATATGTGATAGTAATTCACTCAGATGTCCCTCATAAAAATCTTGGTATTTTGAAACTTGAAAAAACCCTTGTGCACGCAGACCATACAGAGCTGTAAACTGTACATTTTACCATTATGACATCCACATAAAGAAATAATAAAGATGATAGGCTCAACTGGTTGACAATATGCTCTGTGGTCTAATCTGTCATGTCCTGTTAATCTTATGACCAAGAAATAATTTATAATCCTAAATAGTGCAATTTTTATAGTATTTGGAGAAATAAGACTAACTTTCTTCATATGGCAATTTGAGAAACAACGTGCAACAGAATTATATTTAACACAGAAAAAAAATCAAAACCAGCTTCATGTTTCAACAGTTTTAATTGCATCATCAATGCACGTTGATGCTATTTGGCTATTCATGGCTTTGCAGTACCATATATGGAAGATGGAGAATGAATTTTGCACATTCTTCACCAGAGTAAACTGCCATGTAGACCAATGGCAGATCCCAAAAATCTGATTTTTTAAAATAAACTATGTAACTTTTTTCTTCAGAACCTCTATATTTTTTATTGGTTTCATGCTGAAGTCTCCAATACATCCTCTCTGGTTCCTACAAAAGAAAAAAACAGTTGCCCTACATCCCTACTTCACCCTGAAATGTCTAGGTGCTGCAAAGCCGTTATAGCCAGCTTCCTAAAGAAAAGACAATATTAGCAGCCTTTAACAAGCAGTCAGCATTACCCTACCCCTAAAGCTCTCAAACAAGATTCTAAGTCAGCAAAAAAAGGCTAAAATTACCAGCAATTACTGTAGTTACTCTAGGTCAATGGAATTATAAAAGCAAGAAATCATACTGCAGAGATAAACAGACTGCTTGCACTGCACAAATGAAGAATTAATGTCTTCTCAGGCTAACTGGCTGAGAAATCTGTTTTTTGGACACATGAACATATATACAGGAGTATGTAAAATTAACAGAACAGCTGCTATTATTACAGTTAATATCATCAATAAACTTCAATCACTTAAGAGTCATAAGGTATGTAGGACACGCTTGAAAAGCCTGTGATTTTGTAAAAGATACAGCCTGCAATAGCAAACGACAAGATAATCTTTTTCAATTCACAATTCAGTCATTAGCATATGGGGTTCTTTAGTACCCTTAAGAACTCCCTTAAAAAAACTACTCATCTGCCTATTCTGCACAAACTGTATGTCTAGTTGCATACTCATATATACAGCTATTAATAAATTCATGGCTTAGTACTTGAATTTCACATTCATATCGGAGTCACTCTTAAGGTACATATCTGTATTAATGGCAGGTTCTTGTTTTCCCACTATTTCTTCCAGACAGCTACAGAATACACCTCTGCTAAGCCACCTCCACTTTCAGACAAGAATTCCTCTGTGCGTGCATCTGAACATAGCTACACACTTCATGTTTATGCAACCAAATACAGGCACTATTTGAATGGCAGCTCATTAATATGCAAATTTGCTACGCACCCTCAGATGGCTCCCTGGTGCTGTTTAGGCACTGTGTTGATGTGTATCGGTTGCCATGGCGGCTGTGCCGAGGTGCTGGGGAAGCAGCGAAGCTGCTGCGGGTGGGACAGAGTGGGCGGAGCGGTGGGGGTGCCGCGGACAGGACAGGACAGGTGCAGCGGTGGGGCTGCTGCCATGGCAGCTGTGTGGGTTGATTTGCATATTCATGATTGCCTAATTGAATATTCATGCCTGCCAGATCGTGCACGTGCAGTTGTGAAAAGGGACCTCCTTCATCGCTAAAAAGTCATGCCGCTAAGATGTGAAGCCGCAATATAGGGGGTGAAAAGTGCAAGAGAGCACTTTTCAGTAATCAAATTATTTGATTTTACTGAATACAAAGGTACAGTGGGAAGTCAAATTTACCTCATAGTTGAAGCTCTGCAATTTCTTTTAATTATTTTGAAAAAAGATTTTCTAGTTAATCACTGTAACCTAGCAGTTTAGCACTGAATATGCAGTATGAAGTCATGCAGACTTAACTAGATACTACTGTAACAAACTGGTATTTCAGAGAAAACTGGTATTGTACAAGTATCTTTGGACATGAAATAAATTGTGTCATTTCTGTAAAGTTTTAAATATTATTTTTGAAGAGTGAAATACTATATGGACTAATAAACATTTTCATATATTGCTTATGCTTCACTTACCATTCTAAATCTAATGAGATGTTTCATATGCATAATTCCTTTGCAGTAGTTTTGTGGAAGCAAACTGTCATCTTGTCCTTTTATTACAGCAACCAAATCCCATAAATTTTTGCTGCCTCCAGGAGGCTGAAATTGTTAGGGAAGAAGAGTTGTATACATTACAGTAATGTTCAAGAAAGAAAATTAAAGTCATAAAGATATTGGAAAACATTTGTCATACAAGTCCGAGAAATATAATTTCAGATAATTTCAGGATTAGAATCTTTACTATGAAGACATGAATTGGTTCAAGATATTATAAGTCCTTCTGTCTTCTTGAAGGCTGTAAAGATGCTCTAAGATCCATGAACATAAGTATTTTGTTATGTGTGGACATAATGGAGGGTTCACCATTAGTTCTTCCTCTTGCTCCCAAAGAAATACAAGTTATCTTGTGTCTACTGCTGGCATACAACAACATTCAGCTTCTGGAATGCAGCAGCTGCTCCAGTATTTGTTTCCCATTTTATGTAAAGTAAAGGCATGGGTCAGGTAAAAAACAGCTCCAAGGCTTGACTGGCACAACTTGGTTTACTATCTTAATATTAAATCTTAAAATAGACATGTATGGTATAATTGTTGGTGTACAAAAGATTGCAGATAATCTAGATGCTTTTATTTTTTAAAAATAAAATTTAAGCATTTCTATTGGTCTAGTCTTTGAATCAATTCATCTGCAGAACTAGGACAAGAGTTTAACACTAACTGTGGTCTAGAAGAAGATGAGTATTTAAAAGTTTAAAAAAAAAAAATCATTAAACCTTTGACCTGAAGGAGCTTTCCTAGGAATAACAGGATAACAAGTTTAGAAGTCCAATTATTTCTGAGTTGGTAAAAAGCATAAAATCCTATAGGGGTGGTGGGGAACAAAAAAAAAATATTCTCTCATATTTATTTCTTTCCCTTAAAGCTCTTATTTAACTCCTCATAGTATAGCACAATACCTCATTTTCTGGACTCAAAAAGCATCAAGTACAGACGAAGAAAAAACCTGTTGTTCCTGAAATACTCTAATATCCTTACAACAGGTTTACTCTTGAATCAATATGAGATATCAAAATTTATAACTTCTATGAAACATAGAATTCCATAAAACATATTTTTAATAAAATATAAAATGTCCATGTTTGAAATAGAGGAAAGTTTTTTCAGCATTTTTGTATCAAATGCTTCAATCTAGCTAGAAGTCATACCAAATATTTTGGATTAACTAGATTTTTGTATATCAGTGTACTGACTTAATTTACAACAGTGCTTGACACAATCTGCACTTCCAGGTAATTTTTGTCCTCGTTCTAGACCAAGTTCAGCTCCTATGCTAGTTTATATTTTTAACTAGATTGCACTGAGAGGCTGCAGCAATTTATAGGAACTATTACTGTGCAATGAATCAAAGGCAGCACATGGACACTGGGGCCCAGGTTATCCAGATCTACAGGTCCTAGAACATAATACACAAGTTTCGTCACAGACACTCGGGCAGTTCAAACCTTACCAGTAATGAGGGTACTTTTGGTAAATTAAACTCAAAACCTCTAACACAGTTTTGTAAAACACGTATTTTTAATTTATTCAGTAGCAAGTTCACAGGATATTCTGAGTTGG
>WEKX01010042.1:44407-55999 GCA_013390025.1 Pitta sordida | reverse complement strand
CAGCTTGGTATCATCTACAAACTTGGTAATGGCAGACTCAATTCTTCCGTCCATATCATTAATAAAGGTATTAAACAGTACCAGGCCTAGCACTGATCCATTGCTTTAATTCATAGTGTACAAAGGGTATTTTGTTCTGATTGTTTATGTTTTGCAATACTCATAATAGACTTTCTTTACTGTTAAACTCTTTCTTCCATGAGGAAAGCAGAGGAAGTAGCAGATTCTTCCCCATTCTACCAAACAAAAAAGGAGGATTGATGTTTCATAGGTGTGTTAGCCAAGAGTCAAAATTATTTTAGAATGTACTCTGCTTTCAGTATAATTTACAATCTAAAGACATAGTTTGATAAGCCGGAACAGTTAATTGAAAAACTTACATCCCTTAGGAAAGACACACACAAACGCATGCATTTTACACTTCCAGTTTTCAGTTTGCAGAGCACAGTGACAGAGTAGTTGAGGGAACACCATAGCTCATATTTGGACCATGGCCTGAGAGATGCAGAGTTACTCAGCATGTGATAAGTGGAAGGGTCCAGCTGTTATTAAAATCAAAATCACAGGGTAACTTGGTCCCATAGAATGGTAATGGTGACACAGATCAGAGGCTCCTCAGGTTCA
Organism: Pitta sordida; assembly: GCA_013390025.1. NCBI lineage: Eukaryota > Metazoa > Chordata > Aves > Passeriformes > Pittidae > Pitta > Pitta sordida. The sequence goes on along the minus strand of WEKX01010042.1, from coordinate 55,375 downwards.
AGGGTTCTGTGACTTCTGATTTGTTGTTTGCTGCCTGAACACCAAAAGGCCAGATGTTCCTTTACAGCCTGACTCTTCTCCTGTTAAAGGCAACAAAACCCTTGTTGCCCAAAGTAGGCCTGTGTCTTTATAACTAGAACCTTTTATATATCTGAGCAGATGGTGTCCTCTGTGTCAGTTCTGTTAAGTGTGTTTCATAACTTCATCTCTTTGCCTTCATGTTTGGTGCTCTATGAAATTCAATTCTACCACGTGCTTCTGTGGTGCTTTACTGATGTGGTCTTCCCCTTGAAATTAATGTCTTTATAATCACACACATTTAGAGATTAAAGAGGTATTTGATGAAATACAATGAACTATGTTCACGTCTGGCTTTAAAGTCATATTCTTACATTAAGTACAAATATTTTATGTTGTCTTTCCTTATGTCAGTGATTTTTAATATATCCATAAAATGACATGTTCTATGAGTTGCAAACTCATATTTGTTTTCAGTTAACTCTACTTGTATATCCCTCAGGAGCAGAATTACAGTCATGGAAGCTGATGCAGTGAATTTGGTGGTTTATAAGTAGGAAATACTTAGATTTTGGGGCATGTGCAGCCTTTCATGTACAAAGTTCTCATTTTAATATACCTCAGGCTACTGGCTTTACGATTTACAGTTAATTAGGATTCTGATTTAAGTTGAAAATTCCAATGCCTATCTGCTTTTATATATGCATTTCAGATCACGCTGGCTGAAGAAAATAACTGTGACGGTAGTCAATAAATGAATGTATACCACAGGCAGCAGCATCTCTTCCCCCACCCTCCTCTGACAACTTGTCAGAAGATCCTACTGTGTTTCCAGTTCATAGCAATATCACCCTGACATCATTTCTAGCTAGCTAGAAGATTTCCTTGCCTATCATTTAGCAAAATCCCAATACCATTTTCTTACTCTTTACAAAGTCTCATGATCCCTAATGTATCCCATATTTGCTCTCCCTGCATTTCATCCTCTAATTCAACCCTTTAGATAACTGAGTTCTAATCTGCACATGGTATATGCAACTTTTATCAGCATCAGTCATCACTGCATAAGTTTGTGGAAGGGTAAGTAAGGTAACTTTTAAAATACTAATACTGGCAAGAAACTAATAAACCATACAAGTCAGGAATTTAATGTTAGAACTAATCAATGGTGGGTTTACATATTGGGATTTAAAATAATGCTTATATATATCCAAAAATGGATCGTTTCATGTGATTCAATTACAGTTTTAAAGTACTGAACTTTTAAATAACTTTTTATTTTCTCCTTATTGATTTGCCTGCCCCCCAAAAAGTTTTCATGCGCCTCGTGTCTCTTAGTTTTGTCATCCTTATTTCTTAAAGAATCAATATTTCAATTTTCAGCATGTAATTTATATAGGGAAAAAAAATCCTAACTAGCTTCAAACATGCTCAAAACTTAGCAGAGTACACTATCTTAATTTTGAAGCTGGTCCTTAAGATGCCTGGGACTTGGACTGAGTTGAGGGTGTGCAGTTTGAATTAGTGCAGCAGGGACTCAGCTAAGATGCAACACCAGGACACATCCCAGAGGGCTCCCTATGCTGCTCATAAGGCTGCAGAAGGAATAGGAAAGGCAGGAAAAGCATCCTCTGCTGCTGGGAGATCCTAGTCTATGTGAGCACTTTTCATGTCTCAGATCCCTTTCCCCTTGGAGGTGACAGCCAGAGAGGCTTCACAGTCAAGCAAACATAATAACAGAGCTTTAATTCTTTTGGTAGTATGTACAACCACCTTGCTGCCATGAGGAACTGCATACTTGCTTACTTCTAGAACCAGACCTGGAAAAAATTCTTGATGACAGTCAGAATCTACAATGTCAGAGAATTTACACTGGCAAGGAATTATATTTGACACAGTACACAGCAAATATATACTCTTGATCATGACAAAACATTCTTGCTTAAGTTCTCCATTGATAATAACAGTATAAGTCTACAAAAGAGGTGATGTAACTGTTGCCATAGAGACAAGAAAATACGTATGTTAAAAAGTTAAAAATGGGAGATGAAAGAGTTCAATACAAATGCTGAAATTATAAAAATCCATCAAGGATATTTATGAGCTTGTATCTTTATGAACTCATTTTCAGCAGTGTCAACATGGATAAATGCAACTAATGTAGAAATTTGCCTTATAACAGAATAAGTTTTCCTCTTTGGTATGTAAAATGACAAAAAATCCATGCAATTCTATCCAGTTTATAGCAATTTATGCCTGATGATAATTGTTTAGTATTAGCACAATAGAAATACAAAAATTCTCCTTCCAAGACTAGGCTCCTACTGCACTATATTCTATATAAATACTTTGGCAGAGCGCATCCATGCCCTACAAAAATACCTGCTCAAACTGTAAACTTTTAAAAATGGCATAACTCTATTGGAATTACTCTAATAGAATAAACTAAGCATGGACATATGTTTTGCAGAATGATGGACTTAATAGACAAAACAGCAAAAATATATAAAAGCTAACCAGAGAGCTGGGGGGAATTGCCCGGAGTCACTTGCTATCCTAGAGTGATTCCATTGTGCATTGTGATTCCATTTCTTTGTGCTTTGGCTTCACTCTACAAGGGAATTTTGTTGTGGATACTGATCCTTAGTGACCAAGGTCATTCTCTCTCTATCTGGAAGAGGAAAAAAACAGAAGCAGCAGCTGGAGGAGGAAATTTCCAGCAATACCCCTGAAATACCCAGGCCACAGCTGCAGAGCCTTTAGGCTCATTAACACTCTCTGCCACAGCTGCAGTATATAAGGCTTGAGAAGGGTTCCTCTTGGGTGTGTTCTAGCCTTGGGAGAGTACCTTGTGGTTTGTTGCCTTGGACATTTCTTTGGTGCACTCCAGCCTCAGGAGAGAGAGAACCTGCAATTCCTCCTCTCGCCCCTTGGAATTTTTCCTGTGCATCTCCTGCTTTGCCTTGAGTGTCTCTAGTCATCAGCACCCTAAGTTCTAGCTGCTCTCTGGGCCCCTGAGAAAAGTTACTTCTCAGACTGTCTGCTGGAATTTGGCTGAGCTCTACAGGACTCTTCACATCGCAGGAATGTAGGACGTCTTGGGTCCTCTCTCAAGAACTGTTCACATGGCAGGACTGCAGGATATCTCGAATTTTCCCTCAGGATCATCTACATTGCAGGTCTTGTGGGATATCTCAGGTTTTCTCTCATAATAGGTTTTGCTGTTTAATACTATTGTATCTTGGCTTGTGTGTTTACTAAAGCGAATAGTTTATGTTTTCCACACTCTCCTTTACTTTCTTTTGAACCTGATGAGGGGGATGGGTGGGGTTTTTTTGGCGCAGTCCCCAATTTGCCTCAAACCTTTACACCTGTGCAATAAGTAACAGATTTGGCAATGAAACTTAATACAGAATCTTTTCCTGTGTTCCCATTAGCAAGGCATACCATAGTAGGCCTATGAAGTCCAACAAAAGAGATACACACTAACTCTATAAACAGCTGAATCAGAGCCATATATTGGCAAATGAGTACCTTCAAAGAAGCCAGGAGACTACTGTGTTGCCTTCAAATTACCATGGCTAGAAATGTGCTGAGGTAAGTGTGAGAAACAAAAGCAAAAGGAAACAAAACATAGGAGCAAGCACAAGTTGCTTTTGAAACTCAATTTAGTCTGAATGAAAGGTACTTCTGAAATAATTTGCTCTTTAATGATAGTGAAAAACTATAATAAATCCCAAAGTAATGATGAATAAAGTCAAAGCTTGAGCTGAGAAAAGAAAGGGAATGCAGCTACTGTTTAAAGCACAAATTGGTAGTCCAGGATTTTATCCCTGTCTTTGCCACTGATATTGTGGGTTGGCAAGTACATAATTTACTCCATGTGAAGTAAGTATTATTCTATGCATTAAAAAAAAGGAAAAAGAGGCATATGGAAGTTAAGCACAGTGCAAAAATCTATTTCTCAGTCAAATTGCCTCCATTTTTGACTGTGCATCTTAAGCTACTTTTGTTCAATATTCAGATTTTTGGTGTTCCAGCAGAACACCAAAATGCCTTTTGAAGATTAACCCTTAACCTTAATGTGTCTCCATTTACTCAAAAACTAATTTGCAAAAAGATGCTGCAAATCTATTACGAAGTTCTAGACGCTGGATCACTTCCTTTGAGTACTCCTTCCGGAGCAGGAGGGAAGTGGAAATTAAAAAAAAAGCCTCTGATGGGATTTTTTGAGCTAAGCAGGCAAATAATTGCACCCCAAATGTTCTACCTGGCATCTTATCCAGTAAGTCATTAATACAGGATGTGCCATGATCCAAATGGCTTTTGCAGTGCTGTATCTGCTCCCATTGGAGGAGGCAGTCACTGTTTCAATATTTACAACCCTGTTCCTTTTAGTTTGTCTGTGCAACACTCGGGATAGGATTCACAGATGTATGTAAAATGGGTCAGATGAACTGTACTCTAAAGTGCCCATTTCTCTCCATTAGCTATAAGTCAATCCTGAGATCACTGATAGAGAGCTCGTGTCCATATCTGAATATCTTTAGAATAAAGTTGAGGAAACTCCACCACAAAGGACAGGGTCACTTACAGCTTCACAGGATTATAAATCCTTAGATTCTTATTTAAGCCTACTAAGAATATCTATAAAATTCACCCAAATTTGTTTTTCTAAATTTTATTGCACCATATGCAACAAGTCTGGGCCATCAGAGCTATAACCTCAGCCTCAAAGAGCTGCTGGGTGCACTTGCAGGGTTACTGGGGGTCCTTGGGAGGGCAGGCAGCCCTTGCAGGCCCTGGCCACACTGGATGTTGCACCATGGAGACACTCAGGAGGAGAAACTAGGTCAACTTTGGGCAGCATGTGTTTGACTGGCATCCAGGAACGAAGAACTGCTGGGGTGGCTAGTGTCACTAGGACATTAGCCCTGCTAATTTGAAGGATCTTGAGCTGTGCTTATGTATCACCTGCTGGAGACCACTCTCTAATCAGTGTGACAACAAAGACATTAGAGCACCTTGGTCCTTTTACAGAGGATTAATGGAGACATATATGCATGATAGTTTAAGCAAATATTATTCAGGTATGGGTGTGGAGCAGAAATCTGACTGCTTCTGCCACTGCTAAGGAGATGGGCAAAACACACAGTTCAGGGTATGGATGCTTCAAACTGACATTGCTAATCCAGCAAGGACCAGTGCCTGGAGCCCTAAAACTAATGCACACAGGCAGGTTTTATAATTCCTTCAACAACTGTATGAATCTAAGAAATCCTTAGGATTTCCTGTCTCTGTGGCTCCTCCTAGGATGCAGAAAATCATGGAATGTTTGTGTTTGAAAGGGACCTCTGGAGATATGTACTCCAACACCCCTGCTAAAGCAGGTTTACCTAGAACAGCTTGCACAGGATCATATCCAGGTAGGTTTTGAGTATCTCCAGAGAAGGAAACCCCACAATTCCTTTGGGTAACCTCTTCCATTGCTCTGTCACCTGCAAGAAGTTTATACTCATGTTCAGATGGACCTTCCTGTTCCAGTTCATGCTTGTTGTCACTTGACTTGCTGCTGAGCACCACTGAAAAGAGACTGGCCCATTCTTTTGACACTCACCTTGAAGATACTTGTGTCCATTAATACAGGATCCCCTCTCCATCATTTCTTCTTGAAGCTGAACAGGCCCAGCTCCCTCAGCCTTTTCCCATAAAAGAGATGTTCTAGTTCCCTATGATCTTTGTAGATGATTTGTGTCTCTGGCAAGAAGACAAGTTCTGTTCTCCGACCTAAATGTGTTGTTGACCAGATTATACCTAATTGTTTCAGTCAAACTAATTATATGAAGTTACTTGGGTACACAGTGGTCTGTAGAGATAAACACTAGCCATTGGTCGTCAGGTTTAAACTCGATTCTCAAATACTGACTGGATAAACTCCAGTAAGCCTAATTTTGTTCTAATTTATGCTATATAAAGTATCCTTTGGACAAGTCATGCATCTGGAGGGTCAAACTCTATGGGTTTAATTAGCTTTCTGAAACAAAGCAAGTTGCTTGCCCCACCCCCCCTTTTTTTTTTTAATTATTATTATTATTTGTTTCCCTGAAACAATTTCAGGTGTCCTTACTGGGCAGACTTTCAATTGTAAACATCCCTGCTAATATTGTCTCACACATCAAGTAAGTGATTGGAATTATTTTGACAGCATCACCACTTAGGCTTGGTTTATTCTCAGAGTATGATATACATGAGGCAGAAACATCATTGTCTACAGTAATTCTCTGGAATATGTTTGATAATATTTTTTTCCCCACAGTGACATAAAGAATGTGGAGGACAAACCCCAGTATGTGTAAGTATGTTCCTCCATAACAAACATAATTGTCCATTCTATTGCTTACAAAGCAGAACTGTAATACTGTTTCCTGCAACTATGGTGAAATGTATGAGATATCAGTTGCTTTTATAAATTTGGAATAAACTGATACTGTACTCTTCTTTTTTCTCATTATTGATTCCATAAGTAATTAAGAGGCCTCTTAAGATTCACATGAAGGTGTTCAACTACACAGGAAGTAGGAGAAACAACAGCAGATATGGCTGAGTCACTTCTGTTGCAAGGAAGGATGGAACTGGGTACAGATATATGCATTGCCTATAATTCAGGAATTAGCTTGAGACAGCTTGTTATATAAAATGCATTGTTTCAATATATGAGACCTTATTTGAAGCCCTTTACAGTCAATGGAAAGAGTTGGCTTTTGTTCAAGCTTTTAAACTGGAGAAAAGTCAGTGATATATTACCCAGTGTCATTATCACAAGTTATTTAACTGATAATGGCCTTTTTCACTAAGCAATTTCTTTGAAGAAACAATGGCCTGTTTTATTGTGATCCAGATCTCCCTGTATGTAATTTTTGCTAATGAAATGTTTATGTTATACTAAGGTCTGTATGGAAAACTATTTTTCATAAACTGCTATCCCTTATGCATTTGACAGTCCATTGAGAAGATGATGCTTGGAGTCTTTCATCAAGGAATTGAGCTCATCTCCTTTAAATTGACAAAAATTAGCCAATTAATTTAGAGTAATATCCTCAGCAGTAGCTGCTTACTTAATTGTTTTTTATGGAGCAGAATGTTTTCAATAACTTCGCACAGAAATATGAGACTGCTTAAGAAAGCACATTTGTTACCTGGTGGAAGCTAAACATCTACACCAGAACATGAGTATGGCTATCAGATATTAAACCAACTAAATGAAAAGCCTTGTATTAAAGTTTAGATCTTCTTTAAGTTACTGTTGCAGTCACATTCACATCTTGATAAAATTGGAGAGCAATTCTTAAATCCTGAATGGGTAAAAACATGCAGTTTGTTTATCATGAAAGACTGCTATTCCCACTACTAATCTTTCTGTCCTAGGAAGTGTCTTATTCTCTTTTCTCTGTTGGAAAGCTGCCTAACAAATGTATTTTCCAAGACAATGAAGGAAGCAGACCTCTATTCTTTCTTATCAATTTAATCTCTTTCATTCTGCTGACAATAATGTCCTCTTGTAGGCTAGGACTTTTTCCACATGAATTACTAAGTGACAAGTTGCTTTTGCTTTTTGTTTCCCTCCCCCCACCCCCCCGAACCTTAAAATGTAATAAAAAGCATTATTGGTACGTGCATTATTTTTAACCATAAAAAAATAACTAAAAGAGACAAAGTGTTCAGCACTCCGCTATTGTAAAACTTGCATACATTGTTATTGCAATCATAATTTTTCCTGGCATTTTATCATTCAGTATTTTCATATTCCTCCTTAATTAAAAAAATTACTCAGAGCAGAGTGCAGAGAAACCTGCTGTCTGTTGGTTCCTCTGTAGAAAATTCATGTCTGAACATTGATTAATTCAGAAAGAACTTAAGATTTTGTCACTGGGCTAAATTAATTAAAAATCATATATCTCTTGCCTCAGTTTACCCTTTTGTTAGGAACTCACTCTTTAAAACTTTTTAAAGCACTATCTTGATGCAAGAAAAAGTTGTCAATTTTAAAATACTATACAGATAACGTACCTCAGTAACAAAAAAATTGCTAACTACTGAAAATAAAATATGGCTAACAATTCTGCAATATACCTATTTAACAACCTTATTCTTCCCATTACTAGGAAATGTGGGAAAGAGAAAATGGAAAATAGCCTATTGCAAGCAACAAACATCATTAGTATTAAAAGATGTAAAATTACATTAATCGCTTGATACTTCATGATTCACCATTCAAGGCTTCAATATATCATGGGGTTTTTTTTCCCTCGCTTTACTGTATTTACCCTACTTACTGTATTTACTGCTACTTCACAGATTTTGCTTATCACAGGATCTTACTGGAACTAACCCCCTGCAATATTTGAGGGATTACTGTATATTACATAGGAAGAGTTTAATGACCTTCATAATACAAAATATTCTTCCCTTCTCCACACAACCAGGGCCAAAACCCAAATCCTGATTGTGCTGAACTCAAAATCTCCTTTCTGTGGCAAGGGAAGTTGGATTTGGGGGGTTTTTTATTTTTTTTAATGAATCCACAAATTACTTCAATTGAAAAGGTTGTATCTCCCTCTAACTGTAGATACAAAGACTCAGAATGGACAGCAGTTTTGACATTTTTTAGTTAGAAATCTTAGTTTGGGAAAAACAAAACTTTAACACATAGTGCATGGAATGTCAGCTTCCTACATTCACAGCTGTGTATTCAAATGGCATTTTTTCTGCTAGACAATGTGATAATCCTAAACAGGTGAAAGTGTCAAGAAGAACAGATGGCACTGTCCACACAGAGACTACTTTACCTGTGGAGATGTTATCACCAGTCCTGATTGAGACAACTCGCCTTTCATACCAGCAAGTGCCTCTTGCTTTGTGTCTTGGAAAATGGCTGGGGAGAAATGGGTAGAAGAGCACTCCTGCAATGGTGGTGTTGTTACATGAAACACATTGTTAGTCATTGTGACTTTGGCTTTCTAAGATACTGCCCCCAGAAAAGGTCAACAATAGCAAGCAAACTGCATACATCTCATGTAAATCCTCTTTTATTTAAATTTCAATGAGCTATAGATAATATACATAGGGCTGCCAGGTAAATAGTCTGATGCTCAGCAGAAGAGACTGAGGGGAGACCTCATTGCAGTCTACAGTTTCCTCATGAGAGGAAGAGGAGGGGTGGGCATTCAACTCTGTGGTGACCAGTGACAGGACCCTAACGAATGGCCTGAAGCTGTGTCAGGAGAGGTTTAGGTTAGGTTTTAAAATGAGGTTCTTCACCCAGAGGGTGGCTGGGTGCTGGAACAGGTTCAGTGATCACAGCACCAAGCCTGACAGAGTTCAAGAAGATTTGTACAATACTCTTGGGCACTTGGTGTGATTTGAGGATGGTCCTGTGCAGGCCCAGGAGTTGGACTCAATGATCCTTGTGGGTCTCAGGCAACTCAGCAGATTTTGTGATTCTGGTTACACAAGGAAAACGTTTTTATTAAGAAAAGAATACAGAAAAAATGAAATAGCACATCATCATACTCAGTCTTCCATTAAATGCATGAGGACAGGGTGAGTTGTGATCAGCCTCAGCCAGAGTCCAGGCTCTCCATTTCACTGAATTATCTTAGCTAACAACAGAAAGCATAAGGGCTTCCTACCTACATAAGTTATCTAGCAGTTTGTTGTCAGAAAAGATGAGTAAGGCTTTGTGGAGGTTTCCCAAGCCATATTTCTGTTTTGATTTTGCATCAAAACTTTTCAACAATTTTGAAGGGAAAAATAGTCAAAGAAGAAAAGAGAGAAGTAATTTGCTTGCATCAAAACTCTGGGGCATTTCCTGCCTATTGATTCAGCTGTTCCCTTGGCAAAAAAACTTAGACAAATAGGAAATATAGTTACAAACATGCTTCCTTGTGCTATTTCCAATTGGAAAGGAAAAAATGCTTTATCATTTTATTTCCAAACAGAAATAATGTAAGAAATCTTGTCTCTCACAACGTTCTCTGATTGCTTAAATACGCAGACACATTTTGGGGTAGCCTTTTTCAGTAAGCTTCACTGGGGTGGGAAGTGATTCAGCTGTTGTGGTAGCTCACTGCTCCTCTGGAGAAGTAAGTGGTACACCTGAGAAACAACTTGAATTCACATCTAAGACTAACCAGACAAAGTGAAAATAAGTGAAATAAGCCTTATGACCCAAGGGCTCTGGGGGTCTGCTTCAGAAAACTGTCATGATGCCAACAGAAAGAGTATATTAGAGGCTAGAACTCAAGAATCAGAGGCAGCTTTCCGGCAGCCAATGTGTCTAAAAGCCATGAATATTATTGAAAATCAGGGCTGAGTCTCTTCTCACACAAGCTTTATTCAGTGCAACTGTTGATCTACTTGGTATAGGAAAAAAGCAACAGGACGGTAATATCTTAAGGAAGTTTTTCAAATATATACCTTGAAGGTACACACCAATACAAACCAACAAGAAAAATCATAACAACCACATTTTTTATGGATTTTAAATTGACAAAAACTGCTTGAGAGTCACTCTACTTTTGGAAGCAATCCACTACATCCCATTTACTCTGAAAAGTGGTTGGGTTTTTTTCACTACTGATACTAGGGAACTTATTTAGGATACATATATTTGAAAATCACAAAATATTGATTTGCTTAATTTGTTAACTTGCCTTTCTCTTGTCTCTCTGCTTCCAGAGTCCAGATAAAAAACACCTGGCAGTACATTTTTTGGGAGGTTTTGCACACTTTGTGCCAGCCAAATCCAGTAAGCCTGTTTCACCTTTTATCTTAAGGATGAAGTTTGGTTTGCTCCCACTATTATTTTGAACCCTACCTTTCACTATCTCCACCATGCCCTGGAACATAGCGGAAATTAAGGAAATGCAGAGGTAGTTGCAGGTTTCTGGG
>WEKX01010042.1:25729-44384 GCA_013390025.1 Pitta sordida | reverse complement strand
TTTGGTTTTTTTTTTTTTTGATTGGCTCTGGTAGAACTCAGGGCACCTTCAAACCCACTCCAACTCCCTCCACTGCCACAATGCAGACATTAGTGGAGTTAGGCTCTACTAGACTTCTGGTACACTGCCGTAGTAACATATCCTTTCCCTGTGTTTTGTCTCGGTATCTTTAACAAAATAGGATCATTTGGTTTTAGGTAATTAATTGCATTATTTAACTTTTGTAGTGCTGTGATCTAAACTTATGTTTCCCAAACTCTTTAATCCATATTAATTAATACAGGGCAACTTCAGACATATTTAATTGTCTTTTAACTTGCAAATTCTGAAAAGTCACATGATGGTTTTGTTGACCCAGCATTTAAAAATTAAACACCACCAAATTAATGTAAAATAAAGGTGACCCAAAAATGCTCAGTGAAATCATCAAAATGTCTTCCTTATGTACTAAAACCACATAGAGTGTTCTGTAATACAAGTGTGTGACAAAACTCTTTATTTATTTTTACTTTTGGATTTAACAAAATTTGCAGCACTGATTATGACTAAGAAACATGGAACAATAAACTGTGGGAATTACCTCCATTATATCAAATGTGCTCTTGTTTGTCAAGCTTTCTGACAGAGTACATATCATTTTATTAAAAAATAAAAGCTTGAATTGTCTATTTCATGTCTTTCTTTTGAGTGAATACACTTATGAACTCCAAAAAATTGTAAGCTTCCCTCCTTATGTTCACAAAACTGGTTTCCACCTAACTGCGTTGTCTACTTAAACAGAGCCAAAGCAGGGAGGGAGCAAAATGCTATAGGTGGTCTGGTTGGAATCTCCATGGACAGCAGTGTCTACTCTGCTATAGCTGATTTGTCACCAGGTGACTCCAAAGGGGTTTTATAACATGAGGTTGACCAGTCAAAAATTTTTGTTATGAAATCTCTTTACTGGAATGAGTTTGTCTTAGTGGCTCTTGCATCGCACTGTACTTCACCACCACACTGGTGTAAAAAAAGGTAGAGGGCACTTCAAGGCTGCTTTAGAGAAGAGGGCTTCAAGAAAATAGAAAAAAATAAAAGAAAGAAAACTTGTATCTGTTCTAACCAGTGCTTGTCAAAGTAAGTTCCCAGGGGATGCATGTCGGTTGTATGTTGAGGACTGTCCTATTGAACTTTTCACACCAGGCAAGATGCTCCCGAGTTAGAAATTGCAGAAACCCCATTCCGGTATCGCGAAATCTGAGGGCTGACTGTATTGCTAATGGGGTCCTGCTTTTCAAATATCTCTGAAACACTTGTTAAGAAAATGTCCAGAAAAACATCTAGAGAAACAGTTTGAATACATAAGGCTTGATTTCTCAAGTTCCCATGTTTGCAAACTATGCAAACCCAAATTTTTCTAAAGAATAGCTCTCTTGTAATACACACTGTAAGAATCAACCAGGCTCTTTAAACAGTTTCAGCAGCCCCACCAGCAGGATGCCCAACCCTACTGGCTGATCCTTTAGAGCAAACAGATGTTTTAAGATACTCAGATTTATTAGGTTTTGAAAAGCTTATTAGAATAAGCTAACTGTTAAAATCTAGTGTGTAATCTTATACAAGTATGTTACAATAAACTTCTCCTCCTCCATACACAATTTCATCATTGGAATGGAAATTATGGTGTTAGCGTAGAAGAGAGAGAAGAGAGAGTTGCATCTGCATGCAATGAGAGGAAGAATTCACATAATGGTTTGTAAGACATATCAAATTTATTCTGTGAGGTAGATAAAGGTCTTTTAAAGGTCTTACTCCACTTGTGGAATGAATTTCTTATCATGTATAAATTCTGTGTAAAACATTTCTTTTTCCAGGATGTGGTTTGTTTTCTGAGAGAGGACAGAGAAGCTAAATATTTCCACTCCTGTATAATAGAAAATCCTCTGATTCAACAAGATCACACCCTGAGTGGTTAGTTAATACTGGAAACATAAAAAGGTACACTGTTCTGAAAGATCATTTCATTCCAGCAAAGCTTTTCTAAACAGGAACGGAGTGAATAATTTTGTGATAAAAGAATAACTGAAGAATAATGGCCTTTTTTGGAGGAAAATAAGTGCAATTTTAGGAAGCAAAGTTGAAGTAAATTTAAAAATGTTATGAATTATATTTAAAAATCCAACATTCAGAAGCTGTTTTGAGTTTGTTCATAACCACATTCCCCTTGCTAAGGAATCATATGTTTTGAACTATATTTCATCCAAGAAGCTTACAGAACACAGCAAAAGGCACACTTAATTTTTTCCAAGAAAAAGCAAAACAGATAATCTGATACAACAGCATCAAACCTCTTCCAGGGACATCTTAGGACATTAGAGTAATTTAGTAATACCAACCCAAACAACCATGATGTCATGAAGAGAGTTTCCATTGGCTTCAGCAGGTTTCCAGAGGGGCTCAAAATGATTAATGGAACTGCTGACAGGGGAAGTTGTTTAGCTGGCAGGCTTGCTGCTCTATGCCATTGCCCCTCTTTCCAAAATGAATTGGGTCCCCTCACTTTGGGAAGTTGCCCCTGCTTGTTCCCCTCGATATGTGACCACAAGGATGGGGTATCTGTAGGGATTCGCAAGTGGTAGGAGTGCATGGAGCACTCCCTCCATTGTGAGGAAGGACCTGGACATAATACAAGCAACTGCTATAAGGCAATTTGTTAATTGTGGTTTCAAAAGAAGGCTGATTCCTATAGCCTCAGGTAGACTATTTTCAAACAACTAAAGGAAATAGTTGCACTTTTCACAGCTATTAGGAGACAGATTTCTCTCCCTCTTGGTTTTTGAGAGGAATCTGTTATATTCTTCCTGCATGTTCAAGTCCTTTGGGTCACTATATATGTCATTTTACATTTCTCCTTCTTAAGACAGCTATATCACTGTTCTATGCTATTAGAAATACCACATTCTACCTCAGGCCAGCAAGAAAAATAATTCTTGGATATAGTTTTCAATATTTTTAAATTATGTTTGGATTATTTTGGAGATAAGGCCACACAGTTACTATTATCCCTATTATATTTATTATTCACAGTTATGATGTTCTTTAGCAAAATGTTCTGGATCCATCTTTTCTGGTTGACAAAACATGACCACAAGTTGTTAGATCACTAGTATATTTAGAAATTCACATGGGTTTGTCACTGACACAGAGAGATTAGCAGATGGCAAAGCAATTGAATGATGATGTGGCCTTGGCAACATAAAAGTATAACCTTCCAACTGGACTATAACAGTGTGATCCATCTGGCATGAAAATTCCAGTCTTTAGGAAACTGCAGTTAGCACAGAGCACAGCAGATGTGTGTGTGCCACTCTTGTCTGTCTATCCATTGAGTATTGCATACAGGTAAGACTGCATGCTTCTCTGCCAAGACTAATAGGAGGGCTGTACCTACTGAAAGACATTATCTGTGTTTCAGAATCTCAACCACTTTCAAATACTGCTCTCCACAGGTAGAAGTAAGTGCTATGTTATGAAAATAAGGTTGTTTTTTTTTTTCTTTTGCTAATCAAGAACACTTCCAGTCCAGGTGAAAGACAGTTTTTCAACTTTCACTAATAGACCTACAAAGCATAAGTGGGCCTCCCTGTGTGTTCTTCAGCATCCCTAAAAGTGTAGAATAAACCTCTTATGACAGCTTTTAGCAATGCTGCTTTAGGCATTATTGGACTGTTCACACAAATCTGAGTGCAAAAGGGCCGTCCACAGGGCTAGTTCAAACACCAGAAACAACGTGGCCACATTAATTTGTTCTGCTTGGACTAATCAGCCCTGGCAAGACATCCATGTATTAGCCCATATGAAACACTGCACTGACATGGCTCCTAGCCCCTCTGTGTGGGCATCAGGTCCTTCAAGGCTGGACAGGGTTTCTCTCCATTCCATTGCCTTGTGAAATGCCAACATATTCAGAGGTGCCTCTGCAGCAATTTAGCAAGTAGAATTAGAGTGACTCTCCCCTTGTTCTTATCATATCTATTCAAGGTAAAAAGACATCACATGCTCACATTATGCCAGTAAATTACAATAGTAAATAGGATCACTTATCCCTAGTAAACTGACACACTCAAAATCACCTAGGCATTAACATTTATATTTGATTGGGATATAAGCTTTCCATTTCATGGAATATTCCAAAGCCTCACAAAACCTTTCTGCTCTAGAACAAACTCTATATCTAGAAAAAGGGCTGTTATGAAGAAAAATATTTTAGTTTTCTAGGAAATAAAAGTCACATGATCACAGGATATTCCGAGTTGGAAGGGACCCACATGGACCATTGAGTCCAACTCCCGAGCAAATGCCCACACAGGGGTCGAACCCACAACCCCAGAGCCATATAGCCTGCATCAAAAGTTCACCATTAGTTCATCATTTTTTATATATTTGTAGTTACAATGGACAGGGAATTTATTGCAAGACAGAAAAGCAAGATTGTTCAGAAAAAAACTTTAAATCAATTATACATAATTGAAATACATATATATCATACATACTTTTCTACCATCTATATGCTTCTTAGAAGTAATTCCTACACAAAAAGTTTTCAGTTTTCCCTTGTAAAACGACTGTGACAAAAAATTCTCATCTAGATCTAGCACCAAGTTGCCACTGCTACTTTATCAAAACAAGTACTGTGAGTGATCTGACCAGAAGACAGACTCTCCTCCTGTGTAATTTTTACAAAATCTGTTTACTATATTGATTAAATAATTATCTTTTCAATTTCTTCCACCTAATCCTTACTTGGAACTGCCAAAATACAATGTGCTTGT
This sequence comes from Pitta sordida, assembly GCA_013390025.1. Taxonomy (NCBI): domain Eukaryota; kingdom Metazoa; phylum Chordata; class Aves; order Passeriformes; family Pittidae; genus Pitta; species Pitta sordida. The sequence continues at coordinate 39,576 of WEKX01010042.1, read as the reverse complement.
GGTTTACTTTGTTTTTGAGTTCTTGAGTCTTGCCTTTTGCCTCAGATGTGGATGTTTCTTGCCTTCATAAAAAGCTTAAAGTTGTTGTAATTTCTTTCATTATGTCTCACATTAGATTTCCAAGAATGTTCAGAATTTCCCATGGTTCCTAGAAATCATATCCTCTTTTTTTGCCTAAATCCCTTGACCTTTTCCATTTCCACCAGTATGACATTGGTCTGATTTCTGTAGTTATTGCGATTCTCTAGCTCTTAACTTGGCATAATCAGGAAAAATTGCTTCACCATTATTCTTTTGATCTGATGGAGTTTTTTTTAAAACAGAATTGAAGGTATGAGAGACTGCTGATGACCTCATCTTTCACTTACAGAAGAGTTTTGTATGCTTTACTTCCAGTAACCCTTCTAGAAGATCAGTTTAGTGATTCCTTACACGCTCTCAATATTGATGTGGTTAATTGTATACAGAATGGATGACTCAGAATAAAACTAACCTATCAAAAGATTAAAAAAAAAAAAAAGGTGAGTTTTTCTCTTATTTGTTTATGTTTGTTGGCTTGGGTTTATATGTGTTTTGTTTGTTTTGGCTTTTGTTTGTTTTAATGTAGATCACTTCTGTGACCCATTCCAACAAGTATTTTCTTTCCTTCCCCAGTCTCTCAAGGCAGCTCTTGCTGGCCAGCTTCGCTTGGTATGCCTTGGTATGCCTTGACNGTAATAGGTGATAGGTTGGACTTGATGATCACTATGGTCTTTTCCAACCTTACTGATTCTGTGATTCTGTGATTCTGTCTCCTCACATATGATCACTATGTGGCAGAGCCTAAGTGGGACATAGTGGAGTGATATTCAGAGGATCCTTGTGTTAAATGAGGAGTTGGGTACTTAACTGTAAGGATGCATGACATTCTACACATCCAGTTAGGGTGAGGACAAGGGGGAGTGAACAGAAAATGTTAATTAGGTCCCTAATATGAAATATCAAAGCAGGGTTTACTAAGGATAATATCTTTGTCCAAGAATAAGGTGTTTCTGTATGGCTGGGATTCACATGCCAGGTGTGCATATTGTAATTTCATAACCATGTCAACCCTTCAGTTGTAAGTGACAGACATGTTCAATTCTTTGGAAAAATAAATTGGTTTTTGTGCAATAGCCTGGTTGTTAGAGCAGCCATCTAAGAGGTGAGTAATCTAAGATGAATTCTTTCTTTTAGGACAGCTAAGCTCATATTTTCTGCAACTCATAGATTCTTGAACTGGAACAGCTTTAGCAGTGGGACAGTTACCTAGCTGCAATGCTCCACCTGAGAATGGCAGAAATCTTGAACCTAGCAGAATTCCTAAAACTTGATGTTTATTTCTTGAATAAAAGTGTAGTATCTGCAGCCTCTCAGATCTGATACCTGTTAAGTGGAAATGTTTTGGAGGTCACTCTCTTCATTGCCTGAATTTGCTCAGATGGCGGGTTTTAGTACGTAAGTGTAATTTTGAAGCTCATCTGGTATTACCAGTGAAAATACAGGTTTTACCATTAAACAATATACAAGAATTCTCTTGATGCTTCATAATGTGCTTCTTTATACTGGGGTCCTGTACCATCTTGGAGATCCTTTTATTTAGAAACATCTGATAGTAGCCTTTAGGTCAGAGAGAGATCATATAGATATTCATGAGCTGTATTTCCATACTAGATTTTCCTGTCAATAAAGAGGCTCTGGCTCAGCTTGTTTGTCTGCTTGTTTGTTTGCTTTCTGCATATGGCATTCAATGAAAACCTACACTGTTTTCCTATTTTGTTGTATATCAAGTGATTTGGACAGCTACTCCATAGCTGCCTCTTGAACTGCTTTGTTTGAATATATCTGAATTTTAAAGTCTGTGTACAAGCTGCAGCTGTCATTACCAGTCCTGGAAGATTAATTTCTCAAATGTACAAATATTTGGGCACTAAGGCCCTTATCATGGGTTCTACAAAGTGTAGAGCTTCTAGGGATTGATTTGATCACACAGGATGGTCTATTTGAAAAGGCTGATGGACTTTTCTGAAATCAAACACTTTAAAAATTACAACATTATTGAAATGTTCCTTGAAGAATTCATGGAAGTCTTTGGTGCATTTGTTCTAGTAGCTCATTACCCTCACTGTCAAAAAAATGCACCTGATTTTTAGCGTAATTTTTTCGAGGTTCAATTTTCTGCTATTGGATCTTGTTACATTTTTGTTAGCTTGACTGAAGAGCCACCCTATTATGAAATTTCTGTTTCCCATGTAGGTATTATAGACTGTGATTGAGTTATCTCTTGATAAATTAAGTAGACAGTGTCTCTTGAACCTTGCACTGAAGATACATTTTTCAACCTCATTTTCCAGTGTTTTCCCTAAAACCTCTATAATATTTCAACAGATTCACGTAATTTTAGAAAGCTGAACTAGACAAATATTTAAATGGTTGTGATATGTTAAAAAAAAAAACCCAACCAACTTCTTCTTAAGTTACAACATATGTAAATGAAGATTTTATTAACCCTGTAAAAGAAAATACATATAGCAACCCGAGATCTCCAGGATACAGATCATACAAAAGGCAAATCTTTTAAGTTATTATTTTCACTTGGAAACATTGATCATTGTCTAGGTATGACCTGCGTTTTTCTCATGTGTACTAATTTGAAAAGTTAAGCAATATAGTTAGTTATTTCATACCACTGACAAAATCTATTACATTTTTACCTGTTGTTAGGGCTTAATATCATTAATTTTTTGACATCTAGACCTCTGCTTGTAACTTTAGACAGTCTCGGGACATTGTGAAGATATGTCAGATATTTTATTCAAGCTTGCATCTATTGAAAAGTTTATGGTTCTCAACCTAACTTATATCAGTTTGTGAAGATCTGTTTTACACAGTCATTGGGAGTCCAGTGTAAGTAGACAATGGGTACAAAAGGTTTCCTATCTCTGTGGTTTCATGTGTCTCTATTTTCTTCTCAGATGGTCAGTTGCAAACATCTTCCCATGAAATCCTCAGTCAGCTGCTTCAGAACAAATTTTGTCTTGCTTTTTGTATCACAAGTGAAACAGGAGAAGCTACGGAGGCCCTGGAACTAAGAAACCAGTGTTGTGGGCTAGTTCTTAAAGCTCAGTTTAATAACCCTTATGACATAGAGAGCTTCTGCAAGACTAAAAGACAGCTGTAAATCAGTGCTTTTTCTTTTCTGTAAGCTTCTCCTCTGATTTTGGCTGAACATTTCACCTTTCTGGGTATTTTTGGCTTTGCTCTATAGCCCTCCAATGGTAGTCTTTAATAGAAATAAAGCGAAGGGCATAGTTCATGTAACTTCCATTTTTGTTCCAGATATCTTGGCTTTTCTTTTTCCCATTCAGTGCATAGAATGAGTTCTTCTTATCATAGGTTTTTAGAACCAAATCTTCCAACTAGAGACTGCATCTAGCACAAACCATCCCTGCACTTTTTATATCCCTATGGTCTGGCGTATCATGTCACTAGGAAGAATTCTGTTTCAGTGAATGCTTCTCATTTGAATATGGATCTTATTTTGTTCTGTCTCAGACTATTTTCTGAAAGCATATTTGCCATGGACTGAGGAATGGACTGCGGCATGCCATGAAAATAGAGATTGAATGGTATTACAGAACATTACTTCTTGTGTAGATAATTACAGAAAAATGTAGAGATTTAGCTGAAGGACACCTATTACTAGCAGGAAAAGCCGCGTGGCTAAATATTTGTGCAAGGATTCAGAAGTTTGCAAATTTTTAAGTTTTATTGAAGGGGCAGTAATGCAGTATCACACAGCAAAGCCCTCTTTTTCTACAAAACAGATGTAATATAGGAAGCACTAGAGAAAATCTCTTTCCGTTTTCCCAGTGGAGAGCATCCATAATGTTCTCAGTGACCAGTTTGAGCCAGAAGAATGTATTCACTTCCTATCACTCAAGGCCAGGTATAAGTGGAGAGCTTCTCCTGGCAAGTCCCCTCCTCCCTTTCCTTCATCAGTGTTGTGAAGTGCAAAGTATGAAAGCTTAGCAGAATGAATACAAAGTTTCTTCCACTTCCTTGAGGAAAAGCTATGGATATTGTAGTCTCAAAGTGAGATTCCATCCACACAAAAAAACTCCACACAGGGAGGGCACAAGGAAAGGCTGGAGGCAGAATGAGAGGAAAGGTTGTCATCCTCTCTTTGTAACAAGGAATTTCAGAGAAATTATTTCAGTGAAGGAGAAGCTCAAGGTCCTCTGAACTGTGAAAGAAAGATGGGGAAATTTGTTCTTGAAAAAAGAAGGTCAAAGGATGATCAGTGGGTTTTGTGAAGTGACATATGTGACATGGGGAGCAATGCAGAATAGCACTCATTTTCAGGTAGCACATGGGCAGTGAAGGGAACTGAGCCCAGGGCCACTGGTGTGTGCAGTGAAGATGGGTTCAGCACTGATGGAGGGTACCCACAGAGAAGATATAGGCTTGCGTTTAATTAGGAAAATACACATGGACAGTATGTAGGTGACCCACACAGGAATCACAGAATATTCTGAGTTGGAAGGGAGACCCACAAGGATCATGGAGTCCAAATCTTAAACGGCACCACTGCCTCCCAGTCTCCTGCATGACAGGCGGGGATGTCTCTCCACTCACCACTGCACTAGAGTGGTAGCAAACTTCCTCATCTGTTTTGCACTTATCAGTCCTATAACACTTTCACTGGGACAAAGAGTAGTGGCAATTTGTTGCAACAAAGGTGTTCAAAAGGGTGCAAATCAAAACCAAACCAAAACAACAATTTAACAACTCACAGCACAAATTAATCTTAAAGATGCATTGCTTCACTTTGTCATTATGCAAAAGATTTGCACTGAAAGCCAGAAAAAAAGCGCCATTACCTATTTCACAAGAAATACATAGAAATTACCTCTGAGTAATAATTGCTTTACTTAAATTCTATTTATTGGGCGTTACGTTCTAATGGGGTTTTATAATTTAATTAAATATGAAATTATTTCAATGTTCCATTCCCAAAATTGAGGAAAGCATTGGGGAAATGGATTGTAAACTGGAAAAGGAAAATAAAAAGCAGTGAGGACTCAAACANTTAATATAAATATTTATATAAAATATATAATGGTATGTGTTTATATTAAATATATTGATTTAATATAAATAATATATTAACTATTACATTAATATAAAAATAAATTTCTGCCAAACTCACCTGAATGAGTGAAACATATTATTACAGCTTTTCTGAATGTAATTTTGCTTGAAAACATATATATTTTGTTTTGAAGTCCAGACTGTTGATTTCCCTTCCTCAGATTGTTTCAGCCCATGGAACCACCTATAGTAACTGGAATTTGACCATACACAAAATTGAAAATCATTACCACAGAGAACTGTCTTTTTAAGTCTGCACAGTTATTCCACATTCTCACCTTTATGAGGCATGGTTTGCAGCCATGCAGAATGAAGAATGTGTGGTGATCAGGAACCCATGGAAAAATACTTCTAAACCCATAGATCTGAGGCCAGTAAAGCATAAACATCAATATTTTAATCTGAAACGTTTTACTGGAACCGTTTTCAAGTATAGTGAAAAACATGACTGGAAAGTTCCATGTGATGCCAAATGTTGTTTTCTACAGCAATGGAAAATAAAATGTGCAGGTAGTTACCTTCTTCCCATTCTCCTTTCTTTTTGCACTGTTTTCGGTCCTTTCCTTCTTTTATCACCTTTTTTTAGTTACTACTTTCACAGTGGAAAAGCAGAGAAAAGTTTGAAACAACAAAATCAATTATATCTGTGAGTAGCACAGATATCATGATGGACTCAGAACAGTGGGTCTCTGTAAACTCCTTGGATCTATGGCCTTACTATGGAGCCATTGAATGCATCTAGAATCTGCATAGGGGCTGACAGTGTATTAAACTCCAATAGTATTGATAGTGGCATCTTACTGCACGCAAATCACTTTACCCCAACTTCTGTCTGCACTGCTCAGATATGTGCTCCTCTCACAGGCACCTACATGTCTCCTAGTAGGTGTGGAACTTCTGTGTATGCAGGTGGTGTAAGTTAGAAAGATTATTTTCCTAACAATCTGTCTTTCTCTTTCTGCCTCTCACCTGAACCCATAGTCTTAGCTTTAACATAATGCCTCCTTTTGTGCAGTGTGATGCAAAGGAATCTTCAGGGCCTGGAGTCAGCCTTCTCAAGAAGTCAGGAAAGATTTTTTTAAACACTAGTATTTATTTCCCATAGCAGTGAATCATCTTAGTGGTAACGTTAATGTCATATGGTGCCATGAATTGTATTTCAAAATGCATACAAATGCATGTCTTTGGACATGAAAGGTCTGGAAGACACAGGAAGGTCTGTTCATTTTTTAGCATTTCATCAGAGTGGAACTTTGAATGGTGATAACAAAGACAGAAAATCTGCCACAAACATGATTTTCAGCATTGGCCTGGCTCAAGAAATGAATAGCTAAACAGAAGGAAATCGTGTTGATGCTTCAGAATGACTAGGGGCCAGTAAATGTGAAAAAAAATCCCAAACCTTCAGTATTTCAGCCAGATGGCTGCAAGATGACTTCAAGAAAGACAGCACTCACTGGCAGTGTCCTTGCAGCACAGAGAGGAAAAACCCAATCAACCCTTGTCTCTTTCCTCTTCTGAGCATGAATTTCAGAGTTCACTCATACCTGACAGCCTAGATATGAAGCCTATCCAGAGTTTATTGCTCCCTGGTTTGCATCCCTTCCAAGGTTTCCAGCTATTTCATGGCCTAAGCAGGCAGGGCAGCTTTTACAACCCACTTGGAGGAATGCTGTCATCCACAGGGATCATGTTTCACCTTCCCTAGAGTTGAGGGATGCCCAGTAGGAACCACGTGGGGCAGCTCTCCAGTTTCAGAAACTCTGCTCTTAACATAATAAGGGAGGGCTTCTAATGCCAGGAGGATGCTACTGGGCTTCCTAGGGCTGAGCCACTCTCCCAGTCTGCATCCTGTATTTTGGAAACATGGCTACAGCCAGTGTCTCTTATCATGTTTCCAGATAAGTGTTCCAGGAAGAAGTTTCTTTCTGTGTTCCGATGTATGATTAAAGTTGTGCTTTGAGCTAGCACGGCAAACATCGAGTTTTTTCCACCCAGCAATAGCAAAATAATCTTGGCTCCTGCGAGTTTCTTACCCCCTGGTGGTTTATAACCTTTAATACTATTACATTTTGTTTATTTAGCTCTTAAACACAGATATGAAAGGCACGGTGAGCAGAATCATCTTTCTAGTGATGTCATCAGAGAATGCAGTACCTTTCACTACTACTAAATTTTATTCAAAATCTATGTGAAAAAATTACTGTATAAATATTTGGGGTTTTTACCACAGTAAATATGTTAGTCTGAGCCTCTGCAGGAAATGAAGCAGTTACTTCATATTTGGTTTTCTACTTAGGTGGAACAAGCACACTCTGCAACAACATAGGCTAGCTGCCTAAACAGTGGGAGTTACCTTTCAAATTGAAAGAGTACAAAAATTGCCTTTTTTTGATCACTTTTCTGTCATTTACAAATTACCCAAGAATACAGTCAAGTTTAGTACATTGCTACGCCTTGTTGCATTCCAGAATGAATGTTTATGGCTAAGTAATATATCCATGGACAGCAGATTTGGAATGCAAATGCTGAGCTAATGCCACAGTTTCTGTAATATCTTACAATTTAATGCTCCTGGGTTTTTTGGTGGGTTTTTTTTGTTTGTTTGTTTGTTTTACTTTGGTTTTTTAGTAATTTGTTTTATTTTTAATCTGATAAAAGCTATATTCCAATTTGTAAAACTTTGAGCAATTCAATCATTCAAATGGAAAGCATTTCCAAAATGTTTTTGGCTCCTTGTGAAAATAAATCTGTGTCCCATTTAAAAAGAAAAAAAAAAGTACAGCATAAGTGAGTCAGTGGTGATTTGGGTACATATCTCAAATATAGTAGATCCAAGTTGCTTCCACCTGTAGGTCATATAGTGCCTTGGTCTGCCTATAACAAGGTCTTATGCTGAAAGGCTCTTTCATTTCTGAAATCCTTCCCTGAAGATGAGATGCTTCCCAGGAAAAGTTCGAACAAACAAATTAATTTCTGTGCAAAGCTTTGATGTCAATGGCAAAAATTTCATTGTAAGAAATCCTAGTATACAAGAGCTTCACAAGAAGCTCAGCATCCCTGTTAGCTTTCCTTGATCCTGAAGAAGTCTGCCTGAAAGATCTGGAAGTAATGTCCTTATTACTCTCCTGTAGTCACCTTTGAATAAATTTCTACATTCTTATTTTTCACATATGACTTTTCTCCAAGTACTTCCCACATTTTTCATTGAAAACATAAAGTAGGACTCTTACAAAACACTTGAACTCAAGAAACATCAGCCACCATGTCTTTTATGGCCGCAGCCCAGAATTCCAGCTGTTTGGCAAAAGACATACATAAATTCTATGCTTAAATGCTTTGTCTCATCTGGGGCCTTTGAGCCCGACCCTGCAATCCACACACGCACAAGCAGCCCTTGTTTTCCTTATATAAGTAAGAGTTAACTGCTTGTGCATGTAAAGGTTGCAAGGTGAGTCCCTTTGAATATCATCACAAATATAATAGTTGTTTTGCTGAAACTCTTGTGTTATCTTTTAAAATCCAGACCATATTACTAAATAGAAAACACTAGAGGGAAAAAAAATGCATTCATGTTCCAAAGGTCATATGAATGCTGCCCAATATTTTTGATTTGAGTAATGTACTTTGGAACAACTTGCTGTGATTCTTTGGCAGAACACCGTTTATTGTTCAAGTGAAATTTTTCACAGTTAATAAGATGGTCAGTTACAGGTATTGAAAATATTTGCCCTGCCAAATATCACAGGAGTGAAAACCCTCAGGCTGGTTGAATAAAGAAACAGGAATCATTCCAACAAACTTCTTGACAGCTAGTGGAGAAATTCACAGAACATTATTTGAACCAAAATGAAACTGTTTTATTGATTAAAAAACAAACAGAAAAGCATACTATTGACTGTTTTCTGAAAAAAAAAAAGCCAAAATATTTTGATTATGTTATTTGTTGTTTGACAGAGCAAAACTGCTTGATAGTTGAGGGGTTTTTTTTAAGATGTTATATGTAGTTTATCCAGATATGTCTTTTGATGCATGGACTACTTTCCACTGACCACTTGATACTTTCAGTTTCTAAGCAGATTCTCCAGTGATGTCTACGGGAAATTCTGCTTAGAAAGCTCTGGTTAGTTTCTTCAGCTTTGCAAGCACAGAAAGCATACGGATCACAGTAACGAAACTGAATTTGGGCCATAAAACCCAAGAAATCAGCATGAGTAGGCAATGATTCAGGAACTAATACTGTTTTTAGAAACAAATATGCTTGCCTAATATGACAAATAATGTTGCTGTAACTGAAAATACAACAGTTTTGCTGCCACTATTAACAAATTGTCTTCATATAGCCTACACCGTGTTCTGTACGGTAGAAAAATATTTTTTCTTATATTGCCCTTTGCCCGGACTATCTGATCAACAACCTGGACTATGCCTTTGTGGTAAACTACTAGAGACACACTGACACTTCTACTAAAATCTCATGTAAAAATTGCACTCAAATTCTGTATTCACTAATGCACAAAAAATACACCGATGTCTTCACAGTTTTTATAAATTTCAGGGCATGAACAAGGCAATAAACAGTTATCTTCTTATGATGGAACATGAACAAGTACCTCAGAGAACCTAAATCCAAATGTGATTTAAATTTAGAAAAACTTGGCAACAGCAGCAGAAGCCTTGTAAAGTAAAATATACTCAGCGAACAGTGAAAAATGCATTACTCCAACAACAAATCCTCCCTTGCCAATGAAAAGAGCAACTGGACTCTTGTACAATGCACGAACTCACTGTTTACATCCTTAGTGTAAAGAAAGAAGATAACACTAGCATACACCACTAGTTCCAGGGATATTGTATCTACACTTTTTAATCGTTTGTGTTTGTTTTAATCTGTTTCCCTCTTCTTTCCTCTCCTTTCAAAAAAAAAAAAAGTATAAAGATGAAAAAACATTAACTGCAATCTGCAGTGTGGTTAAAATACCGTGGTTAAAATACCATGATTAAAATTCCGATCAGATCTCTACACTATAGACCTATTGTGTTCAGCCTACTTACCTACTGAATGTGGCTAAGGTGCTCAGGACATTCAAGTATACCCAGCCACGACATAAGCCCCTAAATACTCTACTTGGAAATGTTGAATTTGCAACCAGACTAACTGTGTACAACATCTGGGAAGCCTCGGCTGATTCTTTCAGAGACGCAGATGTTTGTACACGGTGTTGAGAAACCAAATCGTTAAAATACAAAGCAAAACCAGGGACAAGCCCGGATGGTTCAACCAAATGAGTAGCCTCGGCTATAAAAGGCTCAGGAGAGGATGCCAGGACTCGTACCAAGTTTTATCGTCAGAGGCTTTTGCAGAACCGTAGCTGCTTAATCCTCGGATCACCCTCTGAGAAAGCGATAGACCCCGAGCGGAGGCTCCGCCGCGGGTGGTACCTCTATGCTGCGGGCCCTGAGCAGAGCCCTTCGTCCCCTCTCACGCATATGCCCACAACCCACGTCGCAAACTTGCGGGGCTGGACAGCATTTTGCGGGGTAGCTGTGTGCAGGGGATGGGCCTCCCGCGGAGCCGCCGTGTCTGGCAGCTGCCGGCCGGGAAGGACAGGGCGCTGCGGGGGAGTCACGGCGCGCCCGCACCGGGGCCCCGCCCGGGCCAGCGGGGAAAAGCCCCGCTTCTTCTCTTCCTCTGCGAGGGCCGAGGGCGGCAGTTGCCCGTCCGGGCTGCTTAAAGCGTGTCACTCTGCTCCCTTCCAGGCGCTCGGTAACTGGCCACACACAGGGTTAACAGCATCCCCGGTCGGACAGTATGTGTTTAATATGCGAGCGTATTTGATGTTCATTGACAGAGCAACAATAGGAATGATCTTGCTTTATGTACCAGTTACAAGGTTTAATATCATTATATTGCATGCAATATTAGTTTTTATTAGTCGCCATTAACAAGATGTTTTCTACTCGAATTCTCATTTACTTGTTCAATGCAAAAATTATCTTTGTAAAAGAGAAAAACACATCTTCAAGTGTCAGCTATATTAAATTAAAGAACTGTTTACCCTTCCTAAGGAAAGCATATGTATCTAAATAGGCATCTTTTTCCGTTTGCATAGTAGATTGGAAATTAGCATTTTTGTTCATTTTCCCATGTATGCACAGCGCCTGGAAGAGTAATACTCCATGCATATCAGATCAGCCAGCCTACAATTTTTGTGCAATATATTATTTGGCAATCTAAAATTTGTAATTTGCATGAAATTGCTTAATTAAAATACAGTCACTCAGGGTATTAATTTCTCTGTCTGGCAGTTCAACGTACTAAAGGCGGGCTACAGAAAATGTGAAATCCTGTCAGATGTAACAGTAAAATATTAGCAAAAAAAAAAAAAAATCCACTTCTGGCAACAAAGTGACAGAGTGATAATGCTTTTGCCCTGATTCCGGGTTCAAATACTAGCTTGGGTTGACATTGAAACCAACGAGGAAATTTACAATAGAAACTCTGGCTTTTTGCCAATAAATCTGCATCACGGACCTTTCCTGGCGAGACCCCTTTCCCTCTCCCCACCCCCTTTACATTTTTCCCTGCTAGCTAAGACGGAAAATAAAGAAAAAAAAATAAAAAAAAAAAAAACCACCAAAACAACCCACCCCTTTTTTGAAGCCCAAGTCCTTACTATTTTCGGCAGTTTGCTTTTGAAATCAGCAACCCTACTGATAAAATGATCCAATCAGTCCTTCCCAGTTGTCAAGACAACAGTTCATAATTGTTCCAACTCTTTTCATTTCAGCTAGACGTTTCATAAATAGAAAATTCTTTAATTGATCCGCCCAATCCTACTTTGCATGCCCTGCCAAACTAGGTAAGCCCAGGTTCTATTCCAGTACCGCAGCAACTTTCTGCAGAGATTTGCAATTGAGCTTTATTTACCTCGACAGAGAGGCTACGGAGGGAAGGGGGAAAATAAAGGGGTGGGGGGTGGAAGGAGAGCAACTTTAAATCTTAGTAAACCTAGGTTGGGGAGAGGAGGGAAGAAGAGATGAATTTGTGTCGCCAGCTCCCACACGCGTGCGGCATGCTCTGAGCTCTGGGAGCAGCGGCTCAGGACGGGTTCAATTCCGCCCAGCCCGGCCCGGTCCGGTGCAACGCGGAGCGGAGGGAAGGGCGGACGGGCCGCGCAGGGCGCAGCGGTCTCGGCAGCCGCGGGGCTGCGCGGCGGAGAGAGGCATCGCATGGTCGGGGCTTCCCGAGGCTTCACGTTGGCAAATTGCTTTCCTGTGTTTCTGAAATGAATTAAACATAAAAGTTACTGATCTCCAGCACTTGGGGGAAATCCTGTCTCCGGGAGGGGGAAAAGAAAGGGGGAGATAGGGAGAAACTCGTCGCAGGCGCTGGCACCACAAGGGTTTGCTACAGCACAGGCTTCAGGCGAGGCCGGCTGTCTCTTCCCCCGGACAGTGTCTGGGCAACAACCGCGGGAATCAATTGCTTAGGAAAAATAATAATTCAAATGCAAATATCGAGCTCTTTGTTCTCCTTAGACATCCTGATACCTGCATTTGTCAGTAATTAAACACCCGCCTTTGAAACCTGGAAGAGCAAACACTGTATTGTCTTTAAAGTCCTCCTCTTTAGAGATTCACCTATAGATCTGTTTGCGTTTTATTTCATATACATTCGATACACATATACCTACAGAGAGAGGTGAGGAGCTGAGGAGTAATTCCTCGAAGTGGAAAAGCTGGCAGAAGAAGGGAATAAAGGCTTTGCTAACCCCCTCCCACTCCCCCCTCCTTCCCATTCGCAGTTTGTTGAATGCCTGGCTTGCCTGCAATTCCTCCTCTTTTGTCTTAAATATCAAAGGCTCTGCAGTCATGTTAACATTTTAATAATTTCAAAAGGCACAAAAGGCGAAGGAAAGGGAGTGAAAAGACAGGCTGTAGTGAAGTGGCACGTCTGAGGCTGAAAGAGTATTTCTTACACGGCTGCCTAGTGCTGGATAGGGGCTGGATTCACACTACTCTTGTACCATTCACTAGTCCACAAAGGCACCCACAGTGATGTGGAGTCAAGGCCTAATTAAAATCCTTTAACAGACTGAAAGTCTAAAGAATGGCACGCATTCAAGAGCCGCAGTTCAAAAAGAGAAAGAGGAGAAGAAAAATGCGACGCGCGCGCGCACACACACACTCGGGCACACACACACAGAGGCACAGACACATGCACGGGGCGCTGCTGGCAGCCGCGGCTGCACCGCGAGCCTTTGCTGCCCTCAACAGCCTCCCGGTGTAAGCACCGCCACCCAATTTGCGTCGGAGTTAATTGGCTCTTTGATGTCTCAAGAAAGGTGCTGCCGCTAGAAAGGAGTCAGAGTCTCCTTCTCCCCAGGTTTCTGCTTGTCCCTTAAAATGAAAAAAAAAATAAAAATAAACCGTTGATCCATGGAGCCGCGCCCCATTTGCCTCTGCCCTCTCACCGGCCCCGGGCCGGCCCGCCGCCCATCGCCTGCCGCCCACCGCCTGCCGCCTCGCTCTTATCTCCTACTGCGGCTCCTTCGTGGGGTCACGGGTTGTGTGTGCGGGTGCCAGTGTGGCGGTAGTGACTAATTTTCACTTGCTAGTTTTCGACCAGGAAAATGAGGAGGGGCGAGGGGGGAAGGAAAAAAAAAAGAAGG
>WEKX01010042.1:13218-23218 GCA_013390025.1 Pitta sordida | reverse complement strand
AAATTATTAAATTAAGAGTCATCATGACCTTTTGGGCTTTTTTGCCTTTCCCTTCACCCCAGGTGTAACTGTGAGGAAACATTACAATGTTACAATGAAATTGTGTATAACAGTGTAGTTAAAGACATACTTCTCTGTGTAGGAGTTTATATTCCTACCTGTTTTCTTTCTGAATATGCATCACAAGTATGAGTGACAGAATCAGTTTCTTTAAGTCAGAAGTATTTAGACTCTATGTCTGGCACAAGCAAACCATATTTTTCCATGGTCAAACTTTGTTTTGAGTTCATAGGTAAAGTTAAGATTTCCTTATGTGAGAGACTCAGTACAAAACTAGTAGCTACATTATTCGGACTTGAAGTTCACTTTCAGATTGTGGCCTAAATGCACACAAAAGAAAACATTCCACAAAAGTCTTTACTGAGACTTTCTGGACACAAAATAGGTTCTAGCAACTGATTAAAAAAGACCCCACCAACTGTAACTCAAATAAATCATTTTGTAGCTTGAATCAAGCCTTTTTTCATCCCTTTATTCAGCATGTAGCACACAGATTAATGGATATGGTTCAATAACTTCTGCAGTGTGTGTTCACTGAACAACTGGACCACCAAACAAGGGTTTCATCAGTCTATTCTCACATCAATGAGATACTCAAAAGAGTTCCAGATTCCTCCTTTCTCCAGCTGCACTCTCAGAGTTCGCTCTGAGTTGTAGAAATTTATCTGACATGACTGATAAATTTGGACAATTATTCTCCCTCTCAAGAGAGAGAGACACTTTGGCCCCTGCAACTGTAGATCAATTGAATTATAAGACACAGTGTGCATGGATAGCTAGAAGAATCAACATAGTAAAAGAAGTTTAAAAGGTCTTCAGTCAGTTGGAAATAGAGAGTAGAGCTGGCATCACTTTCAGTTAGGGATGTATCTGTATTTGTCAGTACAAGCTTAGGCTTTGATTTTCATAATTGCATACATAAAACTACATTCATGCAACGTGTACGAACAACTTCTTCTGTAATTGCGCACATAGACAGATTACCTACCCTCTTCTTTGTTCTTGCAGTTTTTGCATATCTTTGGCAGTTATGGTCATTACGTAGGCAGTTTTGGAAATCTGGCACACATTGCAATTATTCAAGCTATAAATTCTACCACTAAAAATCCAAAAGCTTAATCTCATCCAGAATAATAAAAGGAAAACTACATTTTTCTTTCTGACTCTCATTTGTTCTTAATTGTAACACAAGGAGGACCACATATTGAAGCTGACCCCATACTGCAAATGTGTTCTAGGAGGGATCTCAAAACTAAAGACAGAAATGAGAATCTGAAGGGTTTCTGAAGCAGACACAACATAGCATTCGTCAACTGTCCAGCCAAGAAAGCACTCAAGGCATCTCTAGGCCACAAAGGCATAAGAACTCCAATCATTTCCATATTGTCAGGATTCTGCAGGTGTTAGATTGGACTTCTGAGGTGCTGAAAGACTTTGATACTCTATTCATCCTTCATCTGATCACTGTAAACAGAAGTTGAATCTTAGAAGGTAGTTTTGGGATTTGGCACTTCCTTTTCACATATAGCTCAACTGGAAATATAAAATTCTTTAATGGTTCAGCACTGGAAGGTGACTACTGAGTTTATATATAGCACAAAGGCAGTTCATTCCAGAATAGTTACTATCTGTTAATTATTTCATCCTCAGGCCCTCAGTTTGTGCGTGTATGTTTTGTGGTGCATGTGTTTTCAGAAATATACTTGTAAGGGAGAAAAATCAACCTGTATCCAGTACACAATACATCTGGTCCTTTTGATTTTTATTTCATATTTTAAGGACTTGTTGCCCATCTTCTCAATTTTCTCTGTTTTCTTCCAAGAGTTCTGGAAAATTTACTAGACATTGTCATGGATTAATGTTAGAGGTTTTGTTTTACGTGTTTACAAAGTAAAAAGTTTTATTAGTTTTTTCTTTCTTCCCCTCCTCTCCCCCCCGGATGGGTGAGGATTTAGCCGCTGCGGGGTGGGGAGGGGCGCGCAGCCCAGCCCAGTCCGGCCGGGCCCCAGGTGTGCCGAGGCAGCGTGTGGTGGTGTGCCTGCCCGGTCCCCAGAGGGGATGGGGGTCGCCTCGATGATGACGAAAAACACCAGTTCTTCCGGAGAGACAGACAAGACTGACAGCTCAAAGCTTCGCCCCCTTGGACGGGGGAGCTACTGGGTAGGAGCTAACAAGACATTTAAAATGGAAATGCAGGAGGAGGGAGCTCTCTTTCTGCTCCCGAATCGCCGCTTCTCCCAGTCGCTCCTGCGTCCTGCCGATCCCCACATTCCTGGGATCGCCGCTTCCCCCGGCCAATCCCTGCATTCCTGCGGACACCCCTCCTCCCAGCCGCTCCTCACTGGGCCCTCCCCGACGAAAGCTGGACATTGCTCTCATTTTTTTTCATCCAGGTTTTGCCATTGTTGGGACCTCCCCTTTGAGTATTGTTATCTGAGTGAGGGATACTCTGTTTGTGTGGGTGGTTTTGAGGGTGATTGGGATATTTCTCTGTTGTTTGCCAGTGTTGGTTTGACTCATATATATATCTTTTTTCATACATTCCAATATATATATATATATATAAATACATATACATTATATATATATTCATATATATATTCCCCTCATTAAGTTTGGTGTTTCTCTTAACGATCTCTCGTCCATTTTTCTTTGAAAGCAACCCCTAACAGACATACAGGCCTAAAAGTAGTTTATTGTCACTAATGTGCCTGCTGAAAGTAGTCCTTTCCACAGGCACCCTGCCTGCTTGCAGAAGCTCCTTTACTTCTGATGAGGCTCTGTCACTCTGAGGTCTTCATCCTTGCAGGGACTATAGACTTGGAACTGGCCAACTGTTATAGTAAGATGCATATAGATCTCTCCTGAATGTGTATTCTAAAACTCTGAATATCTGGGTATTTGCAGAAATGAACGTGACCAACTGCAAATTATAGCACAGACCAGAGGATATGTGCCTTTATGTATGGCTCAAGCAGTCATACTCATTAATGACAGGGACTCAGTGGCAGCAGAAGGAGTATTGCATTCTCTTAGAAAAGTTATCAGGCAGAACAAAAGTAGCCACTTAGTTCTAGTAAGCTCAACTATTGTCTTTTCCATTTCTGACAAATTTTGTCTCTGGCATATGCACATGCATTCACAACTACTTTGTTAATGTTCTGCTGTTAACACATCTTTCAATATCTGCATTTTATTATACAGTTCCAGAAAGATGCTGTGATAAGCAAAATCCACAAAGTAGTGGTAAATACGGTAAATGTTGTGAAGTTGGTAAAGCTGGTAACGCTGAGGGGGGAGGGACAACCGGATGGATTGAAGCTGCGTATAGTGAACTGCAAAGTAGCGAGTGATTAGCTGTAGTTGTTACTTCATCACAAAATTGCCATTAAAACTGGTGGGAATTTTGCATATGGACAGAAGGCCACATATGGATGTGTCTTTTCATTTTTAACCACTGCACCATTCTAAATAGAACCACATACATTCTCAAAATATCCCTCTCGGTAAAATAAATGTGTATAAAATGCAACAATGTAAGAAAGATATAATGCTAAATACAGTGTAAAATATAAAAAAAACCCACCAAACCCAAACATGAATAAGAAGACTGTATGCTGTTTTGGCTCACTCTAGCTGCTAAGGATTAAATATTTCTCCTTATTTAGTACAGATTTCAAAAAATCTTAAGATAAAACCATGAACACCAGAGACATTTAAAAGATGTTTATTAAATTGTGCAGGATAAGTCTAGAGAACACTTGAGAAAAAAATCTCGTAATATATGTGAAGACTAGCAGACAGGTTTCATTATTGGTAGTAGTAGTAGTAAGCAGCAGTAGTAGTAGTTGGAAGGATAAAGCATGCAAGACTTTACTGAAATGTCTCTGTAATTAAGTTATCTACCCTCTGTGTGTCCACTGAACTTTATAAACAAAGGCTGCTGGTTCTGTTTCAGGAGGAAGGAGTAGGTTCAGGGGGAGCAGTGATTGTAACAGAGGCCACAACTGCCCACTACCACCATCTGGCATGGTGTGTTTTTTACCTTGTCACCTGGTAATGAAGCTGCATCTACTTTGATTATGTTTTGCTGTGCATAAGTAAAGAGGTTCCATTCTCCATAAAATGTATTTACAGGAAGCTCACAGATAGAAGAGAATGCCTTATTTTCCTTCAGGGAAAGAGGAGTTAAATAGAATTCAATGAAAGGATGGGGGCTTTAAAATAAATAAATAAATTTATGTGAAGGAACTGATATTCTCTATTAGTTCAAAGGGATATGTTATCTTTTCTAAACATGATACGTTTAATTTTAAAGACCTGAGGTTAAAAAGCTTTTATACAAATGAAGCCAATGTCCTTAAAAAAGGAATTTTAATTTGAAAAAAAATTGCATCCACATAACACTTAGGAGTTTTAGCATCTTGATTCTTCATTTTTCCCAAATGTCCAAGCTTCCCAACCGAGTGTGAGAAAAGTTTGGAGTTCTACTTTTCAGAAGTATCTAGAAACTAGAATGGCAATTAGTCAAAGAAGGAAAATTCAGTGCCTGAGACTTCCATTACATACTTAGATTCCTAGGGAAACCTAAGTCGGAAGGGACACATGAGGACCTTGACTCTATATGGGGCAACTTAGAAGTTAAACCATATGAAACATCAACCCCTCACCCCAAACGTATAGCTGGGCATTGTTCAAACACGTTTTGAACTCCAGTTGGAGTCTTGGGACCATGACCACTTTCCTGAAGAGGTTGTTACAGTCTTTGATCATTCTGTCAGTGAAGAACTTTTTAATAATATCCAGTCTGAATTTTACCTTACATAGCTTTATTCCATTCCCTCACTGGACACCACAAAGAAGAGATCAACATCTCCGTCTCTACTCACCTCATGAGGAGATTGTAGACAGTGATGAGATCACCCTTCAGCCTCCTCTTCTCTACACTGACTAAGTAAAATATCCTCATCTGCTTCTCATAAGTCATGCCCTCTAGTCCTTTTGGCATTTTTGTTGCCCCCCTTTGGGCACCTTATAATATATTATGAAGCCCAAAACTGCACAGAGTACTTGAGCTTGGGACATTCTCCTCTTTTGACCAGCCACGTATGCTGTGCTTGATGCACCCCAGGGTACCTCATGTCCTTCAGACCTCCAGGGCACTTTGTTGACTCGTATTTGGCTTCTCGTGAACCACACAGTTGCTGTGGGGTTTCAGGCACTTAAGTACTTGTCTGACTCTGAGAACTGCATGAAGGATGTGGAGAGAGCACTAGACCTTGACCTCAGCCTCTCCCTGGCACTAGTGTCTGGCTGAAGCGCACTGGACTATCTGTTCCATGACTTTGCCCGGGACTGAGGTCAGGCTGATAGGTCTCTAATTGCTTGTATCATCTTTCCTGCCCTTCTTGTGGATGGGTGTCACATTGACCAATTTCCAGTCTTGTGACACAACACCAGTAAGCCAGGACTGCTGGTAAATTATGGAGAGTGGCTTGGCAAGTTCATCTGCTAGTTCTTTCATGACCCTCGGATGGATCCCATCTGGTCCCACGGACTTATGAGGATCCAAGCCACTCAGCAAGTCTCTGACTACCTCCTCCTGGATTACATTCAGAAAGTTCTCTTTGTAGAGGTTCTTCACTGATTAATTTCTGAAATTATTAGCTATATGGGCAAACATTTTAGTGTGCAATGCAGAATCATATTCAGGATTCCTTGTACAAAACCCAGAAAACAAACATTTCAGTGATTCTTACCATGAAATATACAGTCTTGTATCTATATCAATATTTAGTAAACCTTTCTTGTTCTTCTGTAAGTACACATGAAAATGCCATAGGCAGTCTCACATACTTTTTCCTGCAAGCTACGTATTAACATAAGAATATATCTTATTCATTAATCAAATTTGTGTAGTAATAATTTCCATCCTTAGAACATTACACAATAAGGCAAACAGAAGTTAAATGACTTATTTTCATATGTGCCAGGGGCAAGGGAAACTATAGAATTTGAATATGCATACTATAGTTACCTGTCTGCTGTTCCAGACAAATAAACCCCAAACAAAACCCACAAACAAAAAAACACTGCAGAAAATTAACAGTACTTTGAAACAATACTTTTCACAACACATTTATTTACTGAATATATCTGACGATGAACATGCCAATAAAGTTTTACAATAAAATAAAGTATTTAAAATGTAGAAAAAAAATACTGGAATAGTTTTCTGCAACGGGGGAAAAAATGGTTCTGAACAGTTATTCCATTTCCCAGTTTTCAAAGGTTCCACATTAAATGAAAAACCCCACTCAGTAGCTTCTGCATTTGCCTGTTTCTGGTGTTAATTATCTTTTGTTTGCCCTTGATAATCCTGAGGTTGGTATGCAGATAATGAAGGCTGCAGATTCATCTTGAAGTGTAAAAAACAATGGCATTGTCAATTCTGCATCACAACACTTCATAAATTATGAATGTTATCCACATTAAGGAGAATGCTAGACTTTTAAAATTACTTCCATGAATAGATTGAATTACAAGTATTATTACATTTCATTTTATTAAGTGCATCTTAGTAGTTATTAGGGCAAATGAACATGTTCTCTCGATTACATAATAACATTAGAACTAAAAATTATGCATTGACACTCCCAAATGCATAATACAACATTGTATATTAATAATCCCAAACAGTATTTTTGGTTTTTATGAAGACAATTATTATCTATTGTAAAATAACAGTCTTGCAGATGTATTGCAATTCAGCTCAAAGAATGATTTTTCATATATGTAAAAGCTTTGATTCTTTTCTGGATTGTTAATAATTTCTACCTCTTCAGAAAAATTGTAAGTATTTTAATTACTTACTTTTATTAATCTAATTAGAAAATACAACGTTTATAATATATTTAATTTTAAAATTAAATGTAAATGCACAGAGTCAGCGTATACCAATTAATTTAAGAGAAGAGTTGTTAATTTTTGCCTTCAGCATTTAACAAATTGCAGTTATTTACAT
Source organism: Pitta sordida (assembly GCA_013390025.1). NCBI lineage: Eukaryota > Metazoa > Chordata > Aves > Passeriformes > Pittidae > Pitta > Pitta sordida. Next base: position 16,134 of record WEKX01010042.1, on the reverse strand, counting down.
GATGTGGTTTTTAAGTTACGTTTTAATCCCCTCAATTCTAGTGGTCATATGTGTGGATTGTCATGCGCCTTTTATTCCAAGTTAAAACTTGCATATATGTAGATTAATATTGTTTAAGGCATTGCCTAAGAACAAAAAAGGAACAACACCTGACTCCAGCATGCTGACATGAGTGGCAACATTTGAACTCATTGAAGTGAGAGAAAGATTGAGACCCTGCACAGTACAAACATGTGGCAGCAGAGCACTTTAGACACCTGTAGAGCAATTGAAAATGTCAGTAGTTTCAGATACTGTCTTTTTTTGGCTGCGATATATGCATTGATTGCACCCCTTGTAAATGTATTTCTTCTATTTAAATGGTCTAGATAAACATATCTCATTGTTTCCATTATGTATTACAAAAACTGTGTGAATTACATCTGGTAATGTACATACTAGTGTACTGTTATTTACTTTAACATAACTGACAAATTTTTCAGCATGATTACTTACTGGATAATAATTTAATAATTAAAAAGGAATGGTTAAAGTGTTAGCAATTTTCCTTTAGACAAGGAAGGGTTTGTTCTCATTTATTGCGTATTTCTATTTTGATTTGAATTTGAGGTTAACAAACATTCTGTCAATATCACTGTCAGATTTTGTCACTTCATAAAACATTGCCACAGGCTGGACTGATGTTTTGAGGGGGCAGTTCTTGACTCATCAGGAAAGTAATAAAAGTAAGTAAGAGATTATTCTGGTATTATTAATACCAGCTACATATTACAGTCAATAAATCAGCTTTGTAAGTGAATACAAATCACTCTATATTTGTTGATCTCAATATTGAAATGCTAACACATGACTTTTTTATCATATGACACACTGTATGATCTGCTCCATTCATCAAGAGGAGCATAAATGTGCAATATTACATACTACTAGGGATTAGCAAAAAGTGGATTTTAATTTCAAATATTTTTGCATACACACTCTGTCTGAGAATTTGAATGTTCTTTGTGCTGCTTAAAAATAGCTTTTTCCTCATGTATTCTCTTATGGTTCCTACCAACTGGGGTAGAATTCATGAACATGACCCACAGAACGCCCATGGAAATGGCTCTAACAGTGAACATTTAGAATCAGCAAATGTTCTAATTGGTAATTTCATGGGTATATGTAGTTGCTGTAATTAGACATTGTTTATATTAGCAATGTATTGCATAACATGAAATGACTAGATGATCCTTTGTGGCCTAATGTTATTAACTAAACAAAGTAAGTTAGCCTCTTTATCATCATTACATCGGATTAAAAATGACTGGAACTAATACATGTGCAGTTGACAAAATAACTAGCCTTCTTAGTTCCAATTAGTCCTCAATTAAATTGTATCAGCAATGGTGTCAGACTTACAGATACATTAAATTGTCTTTGAATCTGTCTGATTCCTTTAGTTCTCCCATGTGCCAGTAAGGAAGAATCAGAAATGAAAGTGTTAACAGCTCATTTCAAATTACTCCTATTTAAGAAGAAAAATCATATTACTTTCTTAATCTTTCTAATTCTATTCTCATAAGATGATCTTGGATTTGTTCCTTTTACACAGACTCTTTAGTGCAGTCCTGATTTCTGTATTAATGAACTGAGAAAATGACATGAAATTCTTAGGTAAGTGCTATAAACTCAGACATATGATTTTTATAGTAAGATATCATGGATAAAAAAAGTCCCAATATTTTTTCCTTTGTTGCATCAATGCTTCTTTGAAAAGTAATAGTTGGGTGTTGTGTACCAGCACACAAAAGACCATGTAGTAGTTTGTAATTTACCTTCTGATCATCACAAGAAAAATTTCTACTGGGAAATGAAAGCCTAACATAATTCACTAAAATTACACTGAATGCCCTCTAATCAATAGAGATAAATCTAGAGTTTGTTGTTAAATCGATCCTCTCCTTTATAGAGATATACTGTCTTGATTGTTTTAGGGATAATTATTTCACAGGGAATTTTTACAATGATCAGTAGAAATGAGACAACACTAAACTTGACTCGGAGCCATTGAGTTACAGTGCTGCAGAGTGCATTTGTCTCCTCTTTTGAAGCTTACTGATATCAATACTGGTTTATATAATTTCATGTAATGATGTTTGCCTGAGAAAAATGAAGTGAAGCTGATTTCAGAAATGAACAGCCTTTGTGCTTGTTTCTCTTTTATAAAATTGTCAGCTCTTGCCAATATAAATACTCACTGATGCAGACTTGTCCTTCATGCTTTTATCACTTAGGCTGATTCCTTGACATATATCATATTTAAAATGTACAGATAAAATTTGGAGAAATAAAAAAAACATGTTTAGACTAGAAAGACAAAGGTTGAACTAAAGGATTACTTACAATGGTGTTACTGTACTATTTCTATATATATGAAAATGCAATTTAAATATCAGAGATTTAAAAAGTCAAAAGTTTTCTGTTTCAGTTTCCATTTGTAAATGAAGATCTTTGTTAGTCTGGACAATTTTAACAGTAGACATACCATAAGTCAATACAGCACTTAAAGAAATAAAGAAAGAGGGAAATAAGAGACAGAGGGATGAATTTCTATGGATGAAATAGTTATAATTGCTTGCCATACTCTATTGTAGTGAAATTGAATTGCAATACATTACTCAGAAAAATAGACTTATGTAGCATTTTGATTAACATAATAAAGTACATATTCTATGTGTGAATGAATAAAGCATTGTAGGTATAAAACTTGAACTTTTGCATTATGTACTCTGTCACCTAATCTTTTCATTAGTAAGAATATGGTGAATTATGTAATTCAGAGAACTTCCCAACTAAAGTGTCTTTTAAAGCAAACAGTCTAACTGGCAATAGTTACAATTTCATGCACAATGAAATAATTCCTTAATAAATAAC
>WEKX01010042.1:0-12957 GCA_013390025.1 Pitta sordida | reverse complement strand
GCTTCTGTCTCTGGGCTCCAACACATCAGCAGTGTTGTCCAGTTTTTACCTCTCCATCTTCAGTCTTAATGCTTAGACGGATTCTGCGGTCCCGGTTCTCTCTCTTTGGTCCATAGGTTTTCACCATGGTCAGTCCAATTCACAAACAGCAGCGGGATGCCTGGAAGAACATCTCTACCCCTTCTCTCGTTGGGCCTGGGGGCCTTCAAATCTCTCAGCCTCCCGACGCAGGGTCTGAGCTGGCACGCTACATCTTACTACTGAACTTTTTTTTCTTCTCTCCCAAGTATGTTATTCGGCAGAGACGCCTGCCTTTATCTCTAACCTTGAAGGCCATGGCAGCACGGAAAGCTCAGGCCAGAGCTGAGCTGTTAACCCCCTCGCTACCAGAGCAGCAGAAAACCCCCTAAACCATAACAATAACATAATAAAAATGTTTGGTTTTCCTCCTTATATTGCCATTAAAGCTTAATATCTAATGTAAGGAATTCCTTTAATATCAATTTTGGTAGTATGTGTTTTTAAATGAGTACCTAGTATTAATTCTAACATTTTTTTCAAGGAATAAGGAAATAAATTTTTTTTGTTTTAATAAGAAGAAAGAATATTCTGAAATTGGTTATTATCTGAATATTATAGAAGTGGAAATCTAGTTCCAATGATCATTTCAGAAATGTACAGTTTCTATTGGCTGTAGCTTTAACTACAATATTGTACAAATACTGTCAAAAAGCTTTTCTGAGAAACAGGAAAGAATTATTTATTGAAATGTACTGAATGCTACATTCTTGAAAATAGGAAATTCCATCTGTCTTTTATTAGGTATCTGGTACTTATATTTACATCCTTAGAGATTGTTTTTTAGCTATTAATTCTTAGCTATTAATTTAGCTAGTAATTCTTATTTTTGGAAGTCAATATGTAAATTTTGTTTATGTTACTCTGCAGAATAAGACATTTCTCGTAGCAACAATTCAACTTTAACTAGTTAGGGCTTTAATTAATTAGCTTTAATTAATTAGAGATTTGTTGTGTTTGTCATCTAAACTTGGTCCAGTTAAAGATAACACGAACTGAATGGCCGCAGCCACTGATCTCTGCTGTTGCCAACAGAGGAGCAACACTGACAAAGCTCATAGGAGCAAAAACTGTGCTCTTATTCCTCTCACTCTGTTAGACCTGTGCTGCCTCCCAGGATGTGGAATGGCTATGTATGGTAATGTTGTAACTCTGGAATTTATGAAGTATACATTCTTGTTTGATGTACTATATTTGACCTAGCAGTGTGTACAACAGAAGGCCACAATGTAAATCCTCCCTTAATTGCTGTGACATACATATCAATGAAATTAAATATATATGCAACTTAGTTTAGAAGATGAATCTGTCAGACAACAAAAGACACATTTGTAATAGGTTGTGGGTATGATAAAGCAAAGCTGACTGTGCCCAGTCAGTACATGAATGTTATAAATGGGCATATTACACCCATAAATAATTTCTTTTGGTAGTAGGACTTATAACGAAATTTCACTTTACAAATTCCCTTAGAATTTTTTTTTGGAGATGCACATGTTAGTGGTAACCTTTTCTTCTGGAAAAGTGATGAGGCCAGAAGATATGCTTTGGGGTCACAGGCCACAAGTAATCTTATACATATTAACAATTCTGCCATATATCAGTGTTCCCAGGTTTTAGCAGTCTCAGGTATATTAAACCTTCTGTCATTCGCATCCCTACTGGGTTTGATTCTGCTGAGGTTTAGCGGAATTATAAACACAGATGAAAATATGCAGAATATATTTCTTGTTTGAAGCGATTATAGTGTGATGTTTCTGCACTGCAGCATTCATAAGAAAGCCAATGTGGTTTTTCAGTGCAATATGACATCTCAAGTAATCTTCTTAACAAGTAAGCAGTGTTAGACAAAACATCCACTGTTTTACCTGCTTTACTTAAAGACACAGAACAAATGGACTTATTCCTGGAAACTTTTGAAAATCTACAACAGACATTGCCTTCAACTTTTCAGATCCTGATAGTTTTCAGACACTGTTTTGCCAAACGAGACCATGAAACATTTGTTAAGTCCTTCCTTACAAATAAAACAATAATATCTTAAGTATGTAGCTACATTTTTTAATCTATTGATCATTTTGAACACCAAAGAAGATGACTGACAGTGAGCAACATTTACCTGACACCCTTGAACATTTCACAGAGACAAGTTGATATGAGTTTGTATAAATACTAATATTAAACAGAATTAGCTTTGGAAAAAAAAATAAAGAAATTGTACTGAGGTGAAAATTGTCACTGTCAGGAGAAATGAAGTTATATCAGAGAACAAGTGACATACAATTTTCTCTAGAGTGTTTTTAATAAAAATAGCTTTTCTTTGAATATTTTGAAGTCAAACATGAGAAGCAATCTGTGCATTTGTCAGAGTTTGAGAGTGTGAAAAATTGCTGCCTTAAATCATTTAAGCTGAAAAGCAACTTCTTCCTGCTGAGATAATTTCACATTGACTTACCGTGCAAGCCCTTCAGGCATTCCCAGCTCAGAGCAGAAGTTTTCAAGGTAAAAACATAGAGAGAGAACATGGTAGAAGCTGGGACAAGGATCAGCAGCAACTCCAGGCGTTCAGGCAGATCTGACTTTGATTAATTAGAGAGCTACTTTTCCATTTCCACACGTACTGCCTGATGGAAAGGTAGAAAGGATCGGGATACACAAACTTGGAGTTGACTCTAGTAGATATCAGCAGGTTTTGACATCCTCTGCGGAGCTTACATGATAGCTTCTTGGGAAGAGTAAATTGCTGGAGCATACTTTTAATTTATTCATTTTCCTAATGTAGAAAAATTGAACTGAAATGGATGTGATATTCATCTGTGAATAACTCAGTTAGTGTAAATGTTTATATTATGAAAATATGCAACTACAGTGTTTCATAATGAAGGCTGGGTTATTTGACTGTTGTCTTTTATATGAGTTAGTTAAGGAAGTAGAGGTACACTGCACGAAGCATTTAATGCCTCCATCTTCAGATATCAGAGTATTTATATAATGTTCAGCCAATTCTTAAAATGTTTTATAAGCATAAAGAGAAAGAAAGAAAATTAAACCCCCAAACTTGTCTGATTATCAGGAGATTTATTTTTAAAGTTAACTTATATAATGCTTAAACAGAGATTTAAATGCATGCTTTTTATTCCTTGAAAAATTAATTTTTAAGAAGTATTAACAATACTAATTTATAAAAAAAAATCCATAGCTTTTACAAATAGGCATATAGTTCATAAAACTGGGAGCATTTAAATCTTGTTTCAAATGGCGCTGGTTACCTTGCCTGCCAGTGCAGCTCTTTGCTATGAAGTCGTATTTGAAGGATCAGTAGATAAAATTCAAGTGTCTCACTTTGAATCCGAACTTGCTTCTTAAAACTTTCTTCTCCCAGCACTGCAGTTTTCCCAGCAGAGCCCTCTACCCTGCTCCAGCGGGGCTGCCAGCAGCTGATGGATCCGCAGCATAAGCAGCTCTCTGTGGTGGTAATTGACAGTGATCCTTATCATCCCCGCACAGGACCAAGCATTAAGAGAATAATAACACTTGGTGGATTACAGGTTTATTCACCACTTCACCGAAATGTTATGTGTTTTTATAATATTCTATATATCATATTTATTATTGTTCTGAACAACTATTGATATGTCGACCTGCACAGCTTTTTACTACAGAAAGAAAATGTCATCACACAGGAAATTTTCTTCCTGAGAATTTTGTTTTCACAATTGACTTTCATTGCAGTTTTTCATTTACTCAGTCCAAATTGATGTCGATGGCTACTGATCACATTTTTGAGGCTGTTAGTTCTGAAGGAAAATTTCTGCCTTGGTATCATCTATGTAATGTATATGCAAGTGTTCTGTGCCTACCAGCCTTTCTGTTAAATTCATGGAAATGGTACAAAACCTTAGAGTTCTGCTCGCTCAATCCCCCTTCCACACTCTTAATGTAAGATCTTAGTTGTGTTCCACAGATCAGCTGGGAAAACAAAATGTTTTGAGATGGGGCTAGTACTGTTGTTTTTCTTTGTGTTCAAAGATGAATAGCTAGTGGCCCAGATGAGTATTGTAGCATTTATACATAACCTGAAAGCAAGTGTGGAAATGAACACTCTTCAAAAGAGAATAGCTCAATGTAATATAGACAAGAGGGTTGCCATTCCAGCTCCTTTCCATAAATGTTACTTCATGAAAAAGATAAGGATGAGGATCTGCAAAGTTTTTCTTTCTGGAACACAACATCCACAGATTATTTCAAAAAAGAAACCTGGGGATTTTAAAAGGGAATAGATGGCAGTCCCCAAAATGGTTATTTTCTTTGCTAGAGGCCTTTTGTCACAAGTTAATATAATTATCTAGCTATATCACATTTCAAGGTTTAAATGGAATAAAACTATTTTTTCTGATGGTTTGAACCCTGGAGTCCAAAGAGGTGATATGTAAGAAGACAATGATTACATTGATTATTCATTCATATTGTTATGAATTATTTTACAGATTGAATGAAACTGTGCTGAATGTTCATCACTTACTGATCAACATATGGGTAGCTAGAAATAAGTATGCTTTAAAAGAGTGGCTGTGTTTTTACTTATCAACATCTGAAATCTTCTGTGGTTTTGTTTTCTTCGTCAATTCAAGTGTCTGTGTTCCCTGATGCTCTCTTACACCAATATAATCTTCCTTAAACCATTAGTCAATGTTTAGGCATGCTGGAGAGAGGGAGGAGGAAAAATAGTCACAGTAAATATAAATTCAGTCAAAATGATGCATCATACATATATTGAGACAACGTCGAAAGGTATATGTTACATTTATTTCAACTCCTTGTCTTATTTGAACTCACACCTGAGTTGGGACTGTAGTGGACTTTAATGCCAATTACACACCGAGTACCATGAATATGATGAATATTATGTTTCAATTTTTACTTAGATTCGTATAAGAAGTGAGGATCCAACCTATTACAAATAATCAGATGTGTTCTGGTACAAATGGATCCTGGTGGATCCAGTGCTATTTTTGAGAAATGCTTTAGAAATTATACTTCTTACTGAAGAAGTAGAACTAAGTCATAGTTCGTCCATATCAAAGACCGATATGTATTTCCTAGCAGTCCAGAAAACTCAAGAACAATCCAAAAACTCAAGAATAAACTAGAAATTCATACTGAAAAGAACTTGATATTCACCAAAAGTTCATAGTTTTTTCCTGTGTGTTTCCAAGCCTTACTGGTGGATGCATGAAACATAGAGTTGCCTGTAAAGGTTTTCAGGTTGCGGTTATTAGAAAAGCCAGTGATTTTTATGTTTCACAGGTGGAAATTCAACATAAATGTAAGGGCTTATTTGTTCAGGAAGACAGACCTACTCTTAAAGATCGTGGGTAATGTGCTGGGGAAGATCTCTGTTGGGCTGACATGGGGAAACCGCAGCAGACATTGAAACTGGAATTCTTGTTGCGCCAAGCAGTGATGAGGATATCTGTGAGACAGTGTGGTAACTCCCTATACCTCAGAAACTGAGGAACTTCATATAGATACTTACAGTTTTCTTCCTTGTTTCTACATTTCATGCTTTGTCAACAAAGAAGTTGACTAGTTGATTTTGAATGAAGGAAACGGCGCAGAAAACCAGGAGATGTTATATGTAAGCTCCCAGAGGAATAAACATTACTTATACAGTTAAACTCCCTCGTTAGCGAGGAAGGGGACAGCCCAGGGGTCTTGCAGAAAGCCAAACTTGCAAAGAAGTGCAGGTCATTAATATGCATGCAGGCCACGCCCATTGCTCCACCCCCCCGGCACTCCAGAGCGCTGCGGACCTTTTTCTGCCTCTCCCTTCAGACTGTCAACACAGGGGGGCAAAGGGAACTGTTTCTGAGCCCCCTCTGACTCAGGAGACACCCCCCCCATGAGAATCTGCTGGGTTTTCCGGTCTGCTGCAGCCGTGCTCCCACAGCCCAAGTCCCGCGCCGCGGCTCCCCCACCCCGACCCCGATGCGTGTGCCCACAGCATCCCGGCATGGCATCTTGGGCCACCGGGGCAGCTGCGGGCCTGGGGGCTTCTTCGAGGCTGGGGGCTGCTGCAGGACTGGGGGCTGCTGCGGGGCGGGGGCTGCTGCGGAGCTGGGGGCTGCCAGTCTGCTGGGGCTGCTGGCCCACCGGGGCTGCTGCGGGGCTGCGGCTGCCAGACCACCGGGGCTGTTGCGGGGCAGGGGATGCTGCAGGGCCACAGTTGCCAGCCCACCGGGACTCCCATGGGGCTCTAAACGCCAGGCTTAGCAGGAGAAACTGCGCAACCTCCCTGCGTGCCTTCCCCAGAGGGCAGGCCCATCCCGCCTCACAGGGAGAGCCAGCACCGCCCCCCGGCAAAGCAGAGGCACTGCGCATGTGTGCTCTGGGGAACCTCGCAGACCCCAAAAGCCAGACTGAAAAAATTGCTTCGCAAATGGGTGGGGTCGTAAAGGAGAGATCGCAATGCAGCAGGGATTCACTGTAACACTTTTTAACTAATAAGTGCTCAAAATAAAAACAATAAAAATGTGATTTAGCACAGTTAGGTATGATGGTTATTCATGAGAAGTACTTTTTATTTCTGTTTATTTTTTCTCATTTTTCATTGACATAGTTGCTGAAGATGCTTTTGATATTAATAGCTCAGGGAGGAGCAAATGCATGCACTAAGGATTTAGATGACTTTCTGCTATTTGAATTTGCTAGAGATTTTATTAAATAGCATCATAGCTCAGGACAAGCTGATGGCATTTCACAGTCTATTTCCCTGTATTCCCTAAATGCTGATTTACCAAGAATGAAGTGCTTGTATCCATACATATACTCTGGAGCATGTGTTAAAACTATGCTAAACATTTTCCATGTAACTTCCAGCTGGCAAGATTTTGCCAGAAAGCCTGGTTCTTAGCAATGATAAATAAATAAATAAATAAAACAGAATCTTGTGGTGTAACGAGAAGACAAAAGAACAACTGCAGAGCATGGAGTAAATTCATCTTGAATTCATGTGGACACCATGGATGGATTTTACCCAAGAGATATTAGCAACATTCAGATTCCTAAGGGGAAGATTATGAAGAGGGAAAAAAAAATCTCACTGGGAGGTCTCTTAGCACATTTGGAAAAATAAACGCAGAAACTATGAAAAAAATATTTAAGCAGTTAAATCATCATAGGTTGTACTACAGTATGTTGAAAAAATATGAACTTGTCTTGGAAAGAGAACATAGTGAGTATAGTGTTTTGGTTTATGTTGTTTGAAGAGAAAATTAAGAAGACAGGGGGATGTGGAGCTTGGAAATGCAAACTGTATGATAAGAGCCATAATGAAGAAAAGAGAAATAGTGCAGGTAAGGAAAACGAAAGCAAAGAGGGTGTATCAAGTACAGAAAAACCCTGTAAGCTTCTTAAGTTACACTTACAAGGGCAAAAGTATCACATAACACAAATACTTCTGTCATAAAAAAAACATGTTCAGTTCAAGCAACATTTGAGATTTGAGTACCAGTAGTGGTAATTACAAGTGCAATAGTGAAAACTACAGTAGGTGCAACATTTAAGTGTATTTTGATTTACCTTTCATATGTGAGGTGTCTTCTGCTTCTGGTAGTGCACACTGATTGCTCTTTGCAGAGAATGGTATAGAACTAATTCATTGAGACTTATATTATTGGTGTCCTCTTGTTATTGAAAGTGAAATCCTGAGGTTTTTTTCTCAGGCAAGGTAGTTCTATTAAATGAGGATGGACACCCTGATATGTATGTACACTTTAGGCACCCACAATGGGAAACAATGGCCTACGTAAGAACCAGTGGCAGTGATAAAAATGGAAACCAGGGTTCAAACTTAATAGCTATGCAACAAGAAGATAAATCACATTCCTATGTGTTGATTTCCTGTTATTCAACTAGTAGGCAGAACTTTCTGAGTTGGAAACCATAGTAGTTTAGGAGAAAGTAAAATGGTGTCACATTAATTTGTAGTCTCTTATATGTTCACTCAAATGCATGAAAGAGACTAAGCAAGCATTTCCTACATAACCATCACTCTGACTTTGGCTTGACTGTGTTGTCATGATCAAATTACTTCTTTTCTCTTGTATATGCTCCTCTGCTTTTTACATTCTTGATATCTCAGCTTACACATGTGCACATGCTGACTTCCTTCAGGACACCACAACCCATTGCGATAATTACAGCGCTAAAGCTTCCCGCTGTGTTAAAGGTCAGCAGAGGGGCCTTAGTGGTGAAGTGGCTCTTGCCTATCAAAATGCAAAATACCAGGGTGAAAGAAGTAAAACTCAACTATTACACATTACTAAACTTGAGACATTCAAATTCGAGTGTATCATTCTCATGTACCAATACTAGAGAAGAATATCACAACATGACTCCATCCTCATGATGGACACTGAAAAAAGAATGAAAAATAATGCAAAGTTATATCCTTTTTGTTAAATCTATTGTAATCTTGTGTTCTTCCTCTGCCACTGCACTGAAATAAAGACTTTTTAATCCCAGGGTACAACTGAGAGAAGCCCTGATCTAATAATTGTAAAACCTCTCGATCCGATATCTTAGAACTCAGAGTATTTGTCACTTATGAATATTCATACAGATCACTGAAAGAATTATATTCTGTCTGCAGCTACAGGCAGGAAAAGAACATGGTAAATTCTAAAGAGACAGCAATATTTCATGGAACACTTGTGAAATAGTAAGGGCATCCACAAAAAAATTCTTGCAGGAAAATTTTTCAGGAAAGGTATATGGAATGGTGATAACACTCTTATGGAACATGTCTTTTCAGAGGTAACAAAATACAGGAATTTATCTCTATTAGAAAAGATAGAATACTTCAAGGTAAAACTTGGTTATATGCATGTTCATACAGGAGTATTCATGCAGCTCAGGTAAGACACAATGCAAAAGGCTGAAACAAACTGTAAAATAAACTAGAAAACCAAGCTAAACACATTTTTTTTTCTTAATGGAAGACAAGATTTTATCTGAAGAAGGAATTTACCTCCTATAAGCCTGCCCTAAGGTTTGCAATTAAGGTTAGTTAAAAACGTACAATATTTTACACTTGCTCTTGTCCCTTGAGATTAAGTAAACTGCAGAATTTCTTGGTAGTAAGATAATAAATATTTATGTGTACTTATGTGTAAGAAGGCCTAATCTCATCCTGGCAAGAAATGGAGTTGCTCCAACGGCAGATGTACTAACCCAAGCAGATACTCAGTATGTTAGTTGGTTTGAAGGACTTGATTTTCCTCCGAAGTGGGAGACTTCTTGAGTTTACAGTGTTTCCTAAAGCAATGAAAGTGGCCTTTTATAAGTTCTTCCATCCTAATAAACATCCTAAAAATAGAGGTAAGGTAGTGCTGAGACCTCCAAAATTAGAGGCTGATGGTAGCTTACCTGCTCCCATGCTGCTATAAGGAAGGAAGTGCTCTCTCTCCGGCCTCATCTCTCTTCCTGTTTTTCCCTCTTTTGAACCCTGCTCCTGGCAAGACAGATGTCCTTCCTGTCCAGAATTGTCCCTACGATGCTACATTGGGCTTTTTTTCTTTTCCTCTTCTCATTCGGTCAGTGTGAGGCCCATCCATAAGAATGGCCGGAAGGAGAATCTGAGAAACTACAGGCCTGTCAGTCTGGCCTCAGTGCTGGCAAGGTGCAAATCATCTTGGCACATAGAGGACAGTCGGTTGGGGGATCAGACCCAGGCAGCATGGATTTAGGAGGGGTAGGTCCTGCCTGAGCAACCTAATCTCTTTTTAAGATCAGGTAACCCACCTGGTGGATCAGGGGAAGTCTGTGGATGTAGTCTACATGGACTTCAGCAAAGCCTTTGACACTGTCTCCCATAGCAATCTCCTGGAAAAGCTGGCAGCCCAGGGCTTGGACAGGTGCACTGTGTGCTGGGTTAAGAACTGGCTGGATGGCTGGGCCCAGAGTGGTGGTGAATGGTGCCACATCCAGTTGGCAGCCTGTCACTAGTGCTGTTCCCCAGGGATCAGTGCTGGGTTCAGTCCTGTTTATTATCTTTATTGTTGATCTGGATGAGGGGATTGAGGGTACCATTAGCAAATTTAGCAGATGACACCAAGCAGGGGTGGAGTGTCGATCTGCTGGAGGAAAAGAGGGCAGAGGAACATGGACAGGTTGGATAGATTGGCCAAATTTGATGGCATGAGGTCCAACAAGTCAGTGCTGGGTCCTGCATTTTGGCCACAACTCCCTGCAGTGCTACAGGCTCAGGACAGAGTGGCTGGAGAGCAGCCAGGCAGAAAGGGACCTGGGGTTCTTATTGACAGGAAACTGAATATGAGCCAGCAGTGTGCACAGTTGGCCAAGAAGGCCAATGGTGTCCTGGCCTGTATCAGGAATAGTGTGGCCAGCAGGACCAGGGAAGTGACTCTTCCCCTGTACTCAGCACTGATCAGGCCACACCTCGAGTCCTGTGTCCAGTTCTGGACCAGTCAATTTAGGAAGGATGTCGAGGTGCTGGAGCATGTCCAGAGAAGGGAAACGAGGCTCATGAAGGGAATGGAGCACATGTCCTACGAGAAGCAGATAAGGGAGCTGGGATATTTCGGCCTGGAAAGGAGGATGCTCAAGGGAGACCCTATCACTCTTTGCAACTACCTGAAAGAGGTTGTAACCATGTGGGTATCAGTCTCTACTCCCAGGCAACTACCAATAAGACAAGTGGTTACAGTGTTACGCTGCACCAGGGAAGATTTAAGTGGAAAATTAGGAATAAATTATTCAGAGAAGGTGAATTTGGCATTGGAATGGGCTGCCTGGGGAAGTGGTGGAGTCACCATCCCTGGAAGTGTTTAAGAGAAGACTTGATGTGGCACTTAGTGCCATGGTCTAGTTGACAAGGTGGTGTTAGATCATAGGTTGGATTGAATGATCTTAGACATCTTTTCCAACCTAGTTAATTCTGCGAATTTGTGATTAACACATCAGGTGCCTTTGCTTGCAGTCTGTGAGGGACAAGGGCTGGATCACTCTCAGGCTCTTTGATTGACAGTGTCTCTGTATGCATAATACGCTAGTCTTTCATTGACTAAATGAAATTAGACTCCAGGACACTACCGTAATGTTATATGTCCATGTTCCAACCAGGCCCGTTCAGGATATACAGCCTCTATGAGAGGGTGCTTGTCTGCTTAGTTGAGTCTAAAGTCTGAACTGCTGAGGTTTCTTCACTTCTGCAGATGAAGGATGCAATTCATCTTTCAGGTAAACATCTTAATCTGTAGAACAAAATTTAAAACATCCTACAGAGATAAAAAATAGCTGCAAAACAAGAAATATCACAAGCTTGATGCTTTATCAAGAGAGTCCAAGGTTTTGGAGAAACTCTTCTTTGGAGTTTCGTGGGAGGAGCTGAATCATGGGGAGAAATATTTCGTGTCTTTGCTTTGAGAGTTGCAGTTTCTGTTTCTGAAATTAAGTATGTAGAACTTTACATTTGCTCTCAGTCCCTATTACTTTTTGTACTTGATAGTTAATTGTATTTTAATATGTTTTGCATCTTCTGCTTGTGTCTCCTTTCCACAGAATTTCAATTTAAGTAATTTTATTTCCATCCTTCACCTGAAGATCTGTGATTGATGAAGGAATGCCTCTGATCATTCCTAAAAGTATCCATGCTGAGTTTGCTTTTATGTTGGCATCTGCCAGATCCTGTCTCCAGGACTACACTTTCCCTGGGGCATCAATCCTGAAGATGTTCATATAGAGGAAAATTTACTTTTTGTGAGTCTACAAATACTTTAGTCTATGTCACACTCGTGTGTTTTCATGCATCAGGTGCAGAGAATCATATCCTGTCTTGAGTTAAACCCATGAAAACTCATTAAAATCAATGCAGATTTACAGGAAGAAATGAATAAGTAGTATTTAGCTCAGAAATGCTGAGCACTCATCTGTAAGCTTAATAAACTATTGATAGAGTCATACTGTGTTCCAAAGCATCCTATAATACATTGTGATTGTGCTGTGCTTCCAGCAAAGGTGGGATGTGTGTTTAAAAAAGATTTGCTTTACTATTCTGCCTAAATTGTGGATAATGTTTTAATTCATGGTATTTTTTAGAAAAAATATATTATTTGATAAAATTATTACTCAAACTGAATTCCATCAAATTGTTACAGTTGTTATGTGCTTAAAAAGCTCCTGCTCCTCTATTATTAAGGGGTAAAAGATTATAATTTGATAAAAAAGAATACTAAAATGACTGATTTTTAAAAGTATGTTTCAATAAAAGTCAGCATAAAAATTCAAAGCAAAATGTAAAAAAAGGTTTTCTTTATTATTTTAAATCTACACATTTAAAAACATTTCAGAAAAAAATTGATTTTACCATAGAAAGTACACCACCTGTTCTACATACTCCTCAGTTTTCAGCACTCTCCCCTTCAGTTATATGATGATTCATCAGTCCACAATTACAATGGTAGGAAAACTGGAAAATAAACAGCTTTGTAGGAGTTTAAACTTAAGGACCTGAAGTGCAAGTGAAAGAAGTTGGATGAGGTGTTGAGCAATATGACCTAGATGTCGATGCTAGGTTAGTTGGGCTATAGGTTGGACTAGATGATCTTCAAGGTCCTTTCCGCCTTATCTATACTGTGATACTTATTAAATAAGTAATATCATCAATTGAATAGAAAACACAATGAATTAAACAAGGAAACTATGGAAAACAAGAAACAAAGAATAGCCTAGCAATGACCTAGATATTACAAAGGTGGCAGTAATTTCGTGAGCACTTTCAAAACTAACAGAAAGCAAGACTAAAGCTATAAATTGATAGACCTTGAATACCCTGGTATCACAGAATCACAGAATATT
>WEKX01010041.1:3213-13954 GCA_013390025.1 Pitta sordida | reverse complement strand
AATTCCCTCGTCCATGTCATCGATAAAGATGTTGAACAGTACTGGGCCCAACACTGACCCCTGTGGGACTCCGCTGGTGACTGGCTGCCAGTCCGATGTTGCACCATTCATTTTTGTTTTGTTTTGTTCTGTTTCTTTTTAAGGATGAGAGAATAATTCCTTGGACGAAGATAAAGCTGTTCCTAGTACAGAAACAGAACAATTGTGTATATTTTGATGCCAAATCTGATGACTACCTTTCTTCCTTGTAGATCTTACTTGCACACAGTGAACTGGCCAAAGAATAGAAGCATTGTTCAGTTAACCACCTAAAGAAAAGAATGACAAATATATGCAAGGCATATGCAGTCTTTTCCTGCAACATTTTATGAATCTTTATTTTTTTATTAGATCTGTTGCCTTGGATATTGAAGAAATGCTGTTCATTGTGTCTTTTTCAATTGAATAAATGTATTTATATCCAAAGGATTATGCATAGGTCATGTGGCTTACATTGGCATGAAGTTTGATACTGTAGCAGTTATTTTACACGGTATAAATATTTAGGATGAAGAGAAAGATTTCTTAATAAGGATTTCTATATATTTTAATGAGTTACAGTAGTTTCTGTAATTTTTATCTTTGTTTATCTCTTATTTTGTAGGTTTGTTGGTCCTTGCCAAAAAAAGACATCCATGCCCCTTTGCAATGCACAAAAGGTAGAAAATCAGTGATATTTTCTGACAGAAAAATTAAAAGGAATGACATATACTCTTGTAGTGAGATTCAGGTTCAGAAGCTGTCAGGAGATCTCCTTTGTAATCCTGAATAACACACATTTGCTCCTACAAATGACCACCAAGTAGCCCAGATGTCACCTACAACACCATCCATAATGACAGCTTGGTTTTGGCTCAAGTTGACCCAGTCAAAGCCTGCAAGTTTTCAAATAAAATTTTTAATGTCCAAATCATTTGGAAACATAAAAAATCAATAGAAGGGGCAAAAAAGAAATAAAATAAGGACACAACAATTCAGTGGTATTAACCAAAACCTGTTTCAGTCACTGTCACAACAGAATTGTCTTGTTTTCTTGCAAATTTGACTGTCTTCAGTAAAACTCGTAAGAGCAGTGCTGATGATAAATCACCAAAGAATTCACAGCTGCACAGAAAGAAAAAAGTTCCAAAAATAAGTACACTGTCTATTTTTGTGGCTGTTACATATTCTAAAGCACTCTCAAAAAAGAGCTCAACTTGCTCAGCCAGCAGAATTTACCAGATGCTCCAATGATTGCTAGGGAGAGGGACAAGGAAACTGCCTTTTTTCTCAAAGTAAAGACAACTTGACATCTGTGAGCAGTCTTTAGCAGCCCATAGCACATTTCATCATAGGAGAAATAAGTAACTGAGCTTGACTTGACAAATAGTCTCTATTAGAAATTTATTTCATAACTATCTGGGGACTGTTAAGTTCTAGAAATGTTTTTGGAGTTATATCAGTATTTAGTCTGAATTTCAGAAAGGTAAAGACCAATATTTCTCTTTAATCCAGGCTATCACATCAGTTAGGGCAATGTTCTCCATATAGGTATGCACTCTAAACTAGTTGCTTTTGTTGCCGTCAAAAATTTTGGCAAATTTTATTAGGTGCTCTCTTGGTGACAAAACATAAATCTTGCTAGAAGAGTGTGATGTGTTTATTTACAACACACTCCAGGCACAGCCAAGAGATGTGTTAACTTTTTGACTTGGTGACATTGTGGTTCTAATGTAAGCAGACAGCAGTGTGCCATACTGATACAGTTATACCTCCTCCATCGTGAGGGAAGGGACAGGTCAAAGGCCTCGCGAAATATTAATCTTGCAAAGAAGTGCAGGTTGTTAATATGCATGCAGGCCACACTCATTGCTCCACCCCCTAGAACTCTGAAGCGCTGCAGACAATTCTTTGCTCCTTCCTGTAGTCTGTCTTGGCACAGGCGAGAAACGGGAGCTGTTTCTGCATGGCTGCTGTGACCGCAGCCCAAATCCCGCGCCTCTCCCCCCCCAGCCCCCCAGCCCAGCCCGACTCCAGTGCTCATGCTGACCCCGGGGTACCCGTGCCAGTCCGCGCGTGCTCGCCCCGCCTCCGCGGCGGGTAAGGGGCTCTGTTCAGCATTCTTGGAGCCTGGAAAGACCTTAACTTTGCAACACTGCAACACCCCGTGCACTTAGGGCGAGGGGGAGGCAGGGGCAGGGACCGGGGCAGGGACCGAGTCAGGGCTCTAAACGCCACTGCGAGCTGCGGTAAATCACACGCGCTGGGGGAGCCTGCCGCTGGAGCGCGCCGGAGCCGCCCACCAGCGCAGGACTGCCACCTTCCTGGCACACAGCTTGCCTCACTTTCGTGAGGCAGGCTCTCCGTTCAGGGACCAGGGGTATGGTAATGCCATTGCACGCCCTCCTCCTTGCAGGGTGGGGTGAGTCCTGCCCCACAGGCACTGTGGCAGCGCCTCTCAGCAGAGGAGAGTCAAACTGCACATGCGTCAGGCAGCTGGGGTCGCAGACGGCAGAATCATATTTGCAAAAAATTGCTTCGCAAATGGGCGAGGTCGTGAAGGAGAAGTCGCGATACAGAGAGGATTCACTGTATCCCTTTTTGTCTGTCAACAGCTATGCAGACACATCTTTAGGCCTTTAGATCTTGCCTCCACCTCTAGTAATATTATAATGGGAAAGAGCAATAATGCTTTGCACTTTCTATCAAGCCTGAGCTACTATTTTTGTTCTGAGAACGCCACACAATAAATCCACAATAAATGCCATATAAGAAGAAAACTTGAAAATAAATTTAAAATAAATTTAAAAGGAAAATATCAAATTTATTATTTTTGCTATTCCAACCAAGGAGGGTTACAGAAGTAGAAAAGGTTTAAAAATTTTAATTTTTTTTTAAATACTCACTTTGAAAAAATGTTTACTTCTAGTGAGAGCACTAACTGTGATACAAGGCAACATCATTATTTGTATAGTAAAACTTATTGAACTAAAAAAACCTCCTGCCTTTTCTTAGTAAGAATGCCAAGAGTACATCTAACCAACCAGTGCAAAACATATGGTCCCAAACTCCTGAAGTTAGAAGTTACTTTCTTTTTGAGATTTTTTTCTCTGTTTCTATAGTTTCAGAGTACGTTCCACCTCAAAATATTTCAATTGAAAAGTCTCTATTTTTCTGAAAACCTCTTAATCCCCGAAGTATGTAGATATTTAAGGTGAGTAATTTTGTTTGCACAGTCAGGCTTTTGGAGCAGGAACTGGTTTTCTATGTAGTTTACCCTGTTCTAGCATGATAGAGGCAGGCGTGTGATGGGGCCTCCTGCATGCCACAGCAATGTTCAACGTCAAAATCATGTGTAGGGAGAGCTGGGACTGCTTGAGCCTCATATTCACTGCATTTGCAAAGGTTTCCTTTGAACAAGATGATATTCCAGCCTGTATCAGACATGTTTGTTTCCATTTACTTTTAGTACATCCTGTCTGTTTGGAAATTCTAGAGCCCTGTCAGCATCTGCACAACACAAAGGATCTGTGGCTTTTCCTGAGATGCCTCAGGCAGAAGGTAGGATAGATTTTTTGGTTAGCTCTTTCATGGTGGTGAAAGGAGGGATTATTTTGAAAGGATGACTACCGGAAGCATAAGAGCCATCCACACACAAGGTTTTGAAGATAAATATGTCTTGCGAAGACTTATGATATTTGAAGTTAAAGGGACATTGAGGGTACCTTTGCCATCTACAGGGCAGAATGACCCATCCCACGTCAGGCACTGCCACTGCCACGGGACTCCTCCCCTAGTCCAGGTGCCCTTTTAGCATAACCTAAACCCAGCCTTTCTGGGAAGTTCAGAGCCAAGTGCAATTTCACCCATTTAATGTGTACCTTTAAATTTTTGTGAGAGCATAGAGAAAGCTTCCTTGCAAAGAATTCATGGTGCTCTCTCATGGGCATGTTTTCCTGCCTGTCTGACATGGTGGTATTGTGAAATGTCATTTGTCCTGCCTTGTGGGTGTTTATGATTTATGGTTTATGGCCTTATGATTTATTTTCCATCAAACCATAATTGCTAGTAAGGGTATTAACTGTCATGTTATACACTGGTCAATTACCTCTGCACTTTAATGAGATAATCCTTTTGAGTTCAGAAAAGCCCCCCTTCAAAAGCTAAAGAAAGGCAATTGACAGGGCACAATTCTACTTAAACTTGCAAAAAAACACCTTGTCCTATTTTGTGGTGGATCAATGCATACGTGGGTAACTAAATGAAAAATAAGGAGTGGGAATTAAAATGACAACTTATTTTGGCTTTCACTGTAACACTTTTAGTGAGGAAGATCACCATCATTCTGTCTTTGGAGATGTAGTTTTTGAAAATGTTTAACCCACGATGCATGTAGTAAATGCCTGGTCAACTTTGCTCAGGCTGAGAACTTGGATGGAGGACTCGAGCGCAGAACTTCACCAGCTCACAGGGAGGAAGCTTCCTAAATCTTTTGTCCTCTGGATACAAGAAAGGGAAATACGTATCCCTGTCCCAGGAAGAGAAAGACACATTTTCAGTTGCTGTTTAGAAGAAGAAATTATACTCAAATTCTTCCTTAGCCCTAAATTTCAAGACTTGAATAAAATGTATTAGCCTAGGTCATCTTGTGAGAGGAGAAAGTAATGAAGACACACATGGAAGAAATTTCAACTTTATCACATGCAGAAGAATTATTTGCCCTGAAAGGATAGTCATAACTAAAGGAAGATAATTCAATATTTTCCTTATTTTCTCTCTAACCAAACACTTCCACTTTGTAAAGACAGGAAAAACAAGGTAGAGGAAGAAAATAACAAAACCAAAACTGAAATTGCCTACAGAGTCTAGGCATCTGGGCAACTGGTTAAAAATCTTACACATTTGTCATATCTCAAGTTACAAGTTTTTTTTGTTGCTTGATAACTGCCAGCTGTTCATGTTTTATTTTCCTCTGTATCCACTGCTTATGGGGTATTTACTACTGTGACACCAGAATCCTATCATTGAACATCTGCCATGTGCCTGTTTCCTAGGTAAAGCCTTTCACAATCCTGACTTCTTCTAAGGAGATCAATATTTGATCTGTACTCAGAAGTACGGGGATGTGGAAATACCTTTTGAAAGGAGTCCTAATCTTTCAGAAGTGCAGGCACACCTGAGAACACTGTAAGAAGAAAGAAAATTCTGGTGTGAATGAGGGGGGAAAAAAAGAAAAAAGGAAACAAAAAGAGAGAAAACCCCATCATCTCAAAACCTGCTAAATGCTCTTTGCAAACGACTTCACAATGAAAAGTCATGTGTTAAAAGTAAAAAGAAAAGGCATTTCGCATTTTCACTGTAGAAATGGAATGGCTGTTTACATACGACTATTTGACTGAAATACCTTACCTGCTTCCTGCCAGACTTAAAAGAAATGTCATGTTTGCAGTAGCAGTAGCTTCATATGTTCTAGTATTTCTTACATTTCTTCTGGGTCATGGTGAAAACAATCTGAAAAGATCTTTTAATTTGGCTGGAAAAAATGCTCCTCCAAAATCCAGAGATTTTTAGTTGTAAAAATGTATTTTAAAAAGTGGCTAAATATCTGATGAATAAAAAAGCCATTGTGGTTTATTTATTTCAACTTTTCAAATGAATTTGCCATCGAGCTTTGTGTTTCTTCTAAGTCACAGTCCTGTTACACTGTTGTTAAGACTCTGAATGACAATATCTAAGACTTCTCTTCACACTATTTAAATAGTAATACCATGCAAAGTATTGTGGAGAATCAGACCCTGCGGAGAGCAGGTGGCAGCAAGCTTATTGCTCAAATGCACAGCTTTTTCAGCAAGCATCAGCCCAAACCAGCGAATGCTAATAGAACAACTGGCTCACCAGCATGTCCTTCAGCACCATATGTATTGCATATATTACCACACAAAGTATTTCTAGCCAGTTCCCACTTGAATGTTGTGGCAAACAGACAACTGTTCAGCTCAGCTTGATGCAAAATATGGAAGTGATATCACTATTCTTACAGCAACAAATACATGACTAGGTTGGCTGGTCTCACTAGTTTGAATGGTGGTAGGACTGGCATTCAGCATTTAGGCAGAACAATGTACTTTTCTGAACCACCAAGGCTGGATCTGGAGGAAAGCATGTCCTTGAGTGCAGCACCAGTATCACCTTTCCCTGTCTATTTTCCAGCCAGGCAACCACTGCATGTACCTGGAATTGTGCCTCCCCAGGGGCAGGATTTGGTGCTTCCCTTTGTTCCACTTCTTGGGACTCCTCCTTTGGCAGGATATTACTCTGGGTTGATGCAGGGAGCTGCACCAAGTCATGACCTGGATTTGGTCTGCTTTGGTAAACATATCATAAGCCAAATGTTGTTTCATGAAATCTGTGATTTGACTGAAATATCATTCAGCAAAAATTGGTTTGTTCTTCCTTAGTCCTAATGTGAATTGCTTTCTAGACATTTCCGTGGCCAACAGCATTTCCAAATTTATGGACCCTAAGTTTGCTTCTACTTTGGTTTCTGCTGGGATGTTTGGCTGAGTACCAAATGACATGTGTGTCACAGATTTTACTCCTTCAGCGGCAGGAAACTGCACAGAAGACAGGTTGAGATCTTGAAAAGGAAACACCCAGACATGCTAGAATTGCTAGTTCTTTCTGTGTAACAATAATGAATAGTACTTAAACAATATTGGTTTAGCAATATTGAAGGACAGCATTTCTTTGCAAGAGGAAGGCTTCCATCCTATATAATGGCTGCTTGGGAATGCCTGGTGGCAGCTTCCCTGAAACCAGAGAGAAACAGTGTTAAAAACAAGTAGTGTCTTGGCATTTCATCTGATGCCACACTGAGGAGACAGTTATGCCCTGGTTTTGTCCCTAACCCTTCCTGAGGACAAATGATTTTTCATGGCACAGTGCAAATGCACAAAGAAAACAGAACTGAAATGTACAAATTGAATTTATCCTTGATCTTGATGCTGCTCCTTACATATATTGAATGGAGACGCAAGCCAGGACAAGTATCATTTTGTCATGCAACCTAGGAGAAGATGTCAAGGACTTCATGAAGTCAGCTGATCTCATTTAACACAGTCCATTCAGACTCAAATCAGTGCAGACAGAGCTCGAAAGTGTGTTTCCTCCAAAATGTATTTCATTTAGTAAAGCTTTCAATGACTTTATTTAGCATTTATATTCTCTCAGATCACTTCATAACACTGTTTATCGTCTTTACCAAATGCACCCCTGAATACCTGTGATACTAAATACATTACAGCATGAATAGACTGAGAAGAAATTAATCTCTGCAATATTTATGCCAGAATTATACATAAAATAAGCCATCAGAAAAGCTTTTAAAGGGAAAATAGGGTAGAAATTCCCCTCTGAGTACAGACTAGAAAAGGAAACAAGTATGTTCATTAAAATGTAGAAGGAAAATTGTTAAGTCTGTCCACAATCAGCTGTTAGGTCTCATTTACCCCAGATTTCCCTGCAGCAAATACATACTTCAAAATACAGCGAGATAATTTTATGAGGAATATAAAATGATCAGAGGTTTGAAAAAAAATCCTTGACAATTCGCTCTTCAAGTGCCTTTCAGCAAGAAATATATCCTCTAGCTATGAAGTCCATGCCACTACGGGTAAGGAAAAATAATTTCTTTTACAGCTGCTGAAGATTTTTGAGGGTGGAAAGTAGGAGAGAGGGTTCTCCACCTTCCACTAAGACAGAGCTCCTCAGACCCCGATAGAAATAGTTTTCTGGAGAAAGTCTGATCTTTCAGGACAGTTTTTGCCTTACAGTCTTGCAGTAAAGCATTTCCAGATACTCCGGAGGCAGATGCAAGTAGTGGACACCATGCGTTTACATAGTTCTTCAAAGGTCTAAAGGCTTTTCCCTGTGTCCTCTGCATTTTCCAGTTGCAAATGTATTAGTTCTTCAGGTATTGTGGCACACTTATTTTAGTTGATGTAATTGCTTCTGTTGAACTGAACAACGAAGTTGGACTGACTTGACCAAGAAAGCTGGAGCGTGGCTGCCTCAGGATAGTTGTTTTTTCCCACCTTCATGACAATAGATTTCCTCACCTTCTATCCTTCAAATTGTAGGGTTTTTTTCATAGAAACAGCTGTTTTATAATGATGCTTCTAATCATATATTAAAACTTCGCCTTAGTACAGTGTAAGTGTCCCTGCCTCTTGTGTGGGAGACTAGGGTTCAATTCCCACCAGAGAAGGCAGTGGTGCTGTTTAAAAGTTGGACTTGATGATCCTTGTGGGTCCCTTCCAACTCAGAATATTCTGTGAATTATTTTTATAAAATCAGCTTTAGAAAAGAAGTAAAAAGCACAGCTTAAACACATTGGAGTGCTTTGAAAAGGCTATTTTTCCCATGAGAAGATGTACTTTCAAATGTTTTGTACTAATAGCAAAAATAAAGTCTTGCCTGTGTTTTAGCTGTCACTTTTATAGAACTAAAATCACGACACAGAGAAAGAGCCTCTCTAAGTTATATTTAGAGCGGAATCCAACATCTAGGAAGGTGTCCTGCTTGTGATGAGAAGTGTAAATCTTTGCAGAAAATTAAATACCTAAGTTAAAGGCAAGGGGGACTTGCAACAGACAACATCACAATGTGCTGTGTACAGTTTCTCCTGTGTGAACAAAGGAAGCTGGTTAGAGGCACCTACTGAAAACGCATAGGAAATAAATGTCTCACTGTGCTTTCTGTCCTTTAATTTGTAAAACTGTGGACTGTGGCACTGTTGGATTGTGAAGCAAAGTATAAAAATCCAATACTTGATGTACTCATTCCTGAGAGAAAAAAAAAATAACATTAAAATGCCCATTGATGTTGTAGAAACTTGGATTAAAAACTCTTCCTCAGGAAAAATACCTGCATTACCAAAATGAATTATTTTTCAATTTTCAAAAAGGAACATGATAAGAATATTATTTGTCATGCTTCATATCAAATTGTTATTTATTTAAAAAGAGGAAACTGAAAAGTGCCACCTCCCCAGCCAATAATTCACCTGGGTATCTTCTGTTTCAAAAGAACCCCATGCCAGTGTGTAGAAGTTAGGAGGGAAAATAAGGTTCTCTACCAGTAAGGCTACAGAGCCATGGAGAAACCCCTGAAACTTGTACGTGCCTGGCTTAGCATGGGTCATGCTCTTGACAAGGAGGTGCCTCCAAAATGCAACAGAACTCAGCCTTATCCCAGGCCTGTCTCTCCCTGCAGTGGTGCTTGGCTCCCGAGTTCCAGACTTGCTGAAGCCAGAAGGACGGAAAAAAACCCCACCCAAATGAACTGAGATGTCATTATTTTTGAAGAGCAATGTTTGGAAAAGAGGCCTGAGAAGAGCACTGTGGTAGTTGTTGTTAGAAACTAGAGAGCAAAGGGCCTTTAATGAAGTCTCCTGATTTCTTCCACTTCCATGAAACAGCAGGAATCTGGAGACCCAGAAACACAGAATAAACCTAAACCAATCCCTTTAGATGCTGAATGGCAATGAGGACAGCACATTTTGCCCTGTGGGGAAACTGGGGTAATCCATGAGAGACAAAATCACAGAGAGAAGGAAAAATCCAAGTAAATGCTGTATTGAGGCAGGATATGCACCTGATGCTGCCCTTGAAGTCCTACTAGAAAACATAGTGGGCCATAAGATGATATGAAATGCAACAGAAGGCAATACATTACTAAATTTTGCCATTTGTATTGTGAATATAAATAGGCATAGGTGCATGAGTATGTGTAGATATATACGTTATTTTCAGTCACATGTCCAGCAGTTGACATTTTTTTTAGAGGATTTTTTTGTTTTGTTTTTGAACCAGTCATTTTAATTGCACACAAATGTTCAAGTTTTTACCTGCTTTCCCTGTCACAGAGTTTGGAGGACGGTGATTAACCCCAGTGAGTGGTAAGTCAATCCACAATGACCAGATGTGAAAACTACATCCAAAAATCTCTAGCCAGTGTCAGGACAGGGGATTGGGTCAAGGCAAACAGAGAAAGGGGAGAGGGATGGATGTTCTCCATCTCTGCTGCAGAGAACAAATATTAGTCATAGCAGACACTGTCACAGACAGATTTTCCATTACATATCTGTGTACTAGGAGCTCAGATAATACCTTTTTTTCTTTTACCTGGGCATTATTTGATCTACTGCCAAATCCACCCATTGCAACCAAGAAATCTGAGTTTTTAATCCGTAATCAATTTTGGTTTCAAGGAGAACGATTCCTCTGTTTTACTTTTCTGTAGGGAAATCTCATTATTTTACATGAAAGCCAGTTGTCATCTCTAATGCCCAGTAGTCTCCTACTCTTGAGTTTTCAGGATGTTGAATTTTATGAGGGTTGTGATAACAAACTGGAGTTTTTTCAGAACTCCCTCAATTTTTGTGTGGTTATGCATGGTGGATGCAATCTCACGCAACATTAACTACTGCAATCATCTGTCTCTTAATACTGTAGCTTTCCTTCAGAGGAAAGAAATATTTCTGTCAAAATACATTAAAACAGATGTCTGAATTCTCTGGAATCATATCAGAGAAATCCTATTTCTGCCCATTGATTAAGAGGTGTCCTAGGGTGGTATGTATATATTCCATATCTTTGTGTTTTGACTTGTGGATACTGGTCCTTAGCAACACCAAGGTCATTTTCTCTCTCTGTCCAGAAGA